>PVIH01010704.1:0-73545 GCA_004025045.1 Sigmodon hispidus
CACCACCACCACCACCACCACCACCACCACCACCACCACCACTGGTTCCCTTCTTTGTCTTAAGCCTATTTTCCAGGCTCTTGCTTCTCTCCCCTCCAGGCTTCCCTGGCTCCTCCCTCCTTCCCTCTTTGCCTCTCAGACTCCACTCTAGGCTTCTCCTCTGATTTCCCCATCCCGTCTCCATTCTCTACCCTGCTATCCATTTCTATTTCAGGGAGCTCCTCTTTCTGCTCTCTCTCTCTGTCTCTCCCTCTCTCTCTCTCTGCTGTAAGTCTGCTATCATTTCTATCCCTGTCCATTCCTGTCTTCCTCTTACATTTTCTGACTCCTTATTGACCTTCTATCTATCTACACAGCCTTACCCATGCACCTCTCCTGACTCCTTGCCTTCGGTAGCGGCACCTTATTGTTGGACACACTATTGGATCCAGGGGGCTGTTGGCTAGATTCAGGGTCCATGCTTAAGCTTCACTTGATCACCTGATAAAATCATAGCAACAGTAAGTATAAATTTAATGAGCACTTATTACAGAGTTATGTACAGTCTCATGCAATTCTCTCAGTAACTCTGGAAAAGCATTGTGTCCATTTTGTAGAAGAGAGGAGTGGGTCTCTAGAAGCTATATAGTTTATAAAGTCTTTTCACTAAATCACATTGTAGGCTGCCCTCCTACAGGGCTCTTTCTTAATATTTATCTTTATTTTATGTGAATTGGTGTTTTGCCTGCATGTATAACTGTGTAAGGATGTCAGATCTTGGAATTACAGACAGTTGTTAGCTGCCATGTAGATGCTGGGAATCGAACTCAGGTCCTCCAGAAGGACAGTCAGTGCTCTTAACCGCTGAGCCATCTCTCCGGCCCTCCTACAGGCCTCTTAACCACAGCCCTTGGAAAGGCTGGTTTCAGTCTCCCAGTGAGACTGAGAATCTCAGTCTGAATCAGAGTCTCTGTCTTCTCTGTCTTCTCTCTCTCTTTCTCTGTAGAGGTGTGTGTGCACGCTCCCTCACACGTATATATGAATGTGTATGTCTGCATGGAGGCTACAGGTTGACTTCAAGTGTCTTTTCATCTTGTTCTTCACCTTATTTTTGAGACAGTCTCTCACAGAACTTGGAGCTTTTTAGCTAGACTGGTCAGGGAACTCTGTGATTTTTGTAGCTCCACCTTCTGGCACTGGTATTACAGCATTGGGGTTACAGCCATGCCTGGAATTTATATAGGTGCTGGAGATCCAAACACTTTCTCATTCTTGCATAATAAGCTATCTTGAGGAGGGGGCTGAGAAACATCCCCGTGGTACCTCCAGAGTCTTCCAAGGGTCTTATGGCTCCTCCCTTTGCACATTCCTAGGTTGGCCCTGAGACTTTGTTTTGTAGTGCCAGGCACAGATCCAGGCACTTTGCTTATTGCATCTCACTTAGTCACAGTAATCTTGGGAGATTACATCGCCTTACAGAGGATGAAACAGCCAGCAACAAGGGAAGTCTAGCAGCTTGACTGGGGTCACACGGTTAAGTGCTTGAGCAAGATCCTGAGCCCAGCACTTTTGCTGTCCAGAATGCCCTCTCATTAGAGACACCACTTCACAGATCTCTTAAAGCAGAGCAGTGGCACCTGCTGTGACTAGCTAGATACTTTAAGCTGTTCTTGTAGTCTATTGCAGCCCTTGGCTACAGTCTGCTTCCGCCAGCACTGCCCTCTGTGGCGTCTTCCGTGCCACCAGCACTGAAGTCTGTTTGGACTGCCAGCCCTAATGGGTACCCGAGGGGATTTATAGACAGCCATCCCCAGGGAGCAGGGACAAGTGTTTCCCTCTTCAGCCCCACTGTGCAGCCTCCCAGCCCAACATCTCCCTCGTTCCGGCCCATCACAGCAGCTGATTTAACTCAGTGGCTAGGGGATTTAGCTGCTGCCCTGGCTCTTACTATAAATCCCTGGGCAAATAACGAAGTTGTGCATCAAAGCTGCCCAGGAGCGAGTAGGAGCAGATGGTTGTATGGTCACAGGGCGGGGCAGGTGGGGAAGGATCCAGGTCTTACCATCCATCCCTGGCCACAAGACCAAGCCACGCAATGTTCAGGTCCACCGCCCAGTCAAGTCTGGAGGGCTTACCATCCTTATAGCTCCATCCCTCAGGTTCAGGCTCTGGCAGTGTCTGATCTCAGTCATTCCATTTGGAGTTTGTTTACCTGATCCTGGACCCCTAAAAGGACAAAACTGACTGCTTCTCTAGAATCTGGTTCTGCTTCCCAGTTGGGCTTTGCTTAGTCTCTTTTAGAAGTGGCCTCAATTCCCTGGCTGACCAACCTAAGTTCCGAGGGAAAAGTGAGATGCTTAGAATATATAGGGACCAGAGTTGGGGCTGAAGCAAATTTGCAAAGCAGAAAAAGGTATTTGAACCCTAGAGGCTAGAGGTATTTCCTAAGAGTGAAGGAGAGGGGGACAGGTAGCCACAATTGAGATCCCCAAACTTTCCACACTATGGCCCATACTCAGAAGAGCAATGTGGCCTCTGTGGGTCTGCATGGATCTTGGGATGAGGTGGCATTGGATGGTCACATTCTCTCATACCCACTAGCTCTTTTGATGCCTCTGACATCTCTTGACTTTCTCAGTGGCTCCCTTTGGTCCCCTCCCCCGCTGGTTTTCTTGCTCAGCATTACCCCTCTGTACACTGAAGGCTCTCTTCTCTGGGCTGACCAGCTAGTGGTGATGGGATCCTGCTGGAACCCTGGTTCTGCTCCCTAGAAAGCCCCTCACCCAGAGCCTGTCCCTGGTGTCTGTGCTATATCCCTCCTCATCCATCTTCCCTGTCCCCCTCCCCGCCTCCGCCTGGGAAATTACAGACACTGAATCAGCAGCCCTCACCAGCATTCTGCTGACGGGGGACTTTCTGCCTCTGAGGGCTCCTGGGTGAGAGCAGGCTCCCTCCTGGGGCCTGCAGTGGGGGACGAAAGGAAAGAAGGGAAGAAGAAAAACTGGTGGTGGAGAGGGAAAGATGAGGGACCGAAGGCCAGAGGGTGGGCGGGATCTTGGAGAGACATAAGGAGAGGTGGGGAGATGAACTGAGGAAATATGGGGCGGTTGTAGTGGTACAAGCCTCAAATCCTAGCAGAGGTGGCAGAGGCAGGCAGATCTCTGTGAGTGTGAGGCCAGCCTGGTCTACAGAGTGAGTTCCAGGCCAGCCAGAGCTACACAGTAAGACCCTGTCTAGAAAGAAAGAAAGAAAGAGAGAGAGAAAAAGGGGGTTGGAGAAATGGCTCAGCGGTTAAGAGCACTGGCTGCTCTTCCAGAGGACCTGGGCTCAATTCCCAGCACCCACATGGCAGCTCACATCTACCTGTGTGTAACTCCAGTTTTAGACGATCCATGACAGACACACATGAAGGCAAAACAACAATTCATAAAATAAAAATAAATAAAATTTTAAAAAGTAACTCTTTACCCCGTTGACAGGAAAATAAAGGATAATTAATTTGTTTTAAAAACAAAGCCAAGAGTGGTGGTGTACATCTTTAATTCCAGCACTTACACCTTTAATCCCAGCACTCTGTAGGCAGAAGTAGGCGAATCTCTGTGAGTTTGAGGCCAGCATGGTCTACAGAGTTCCAGGATAGTCATGGCTACACAGAGAAACCCTGTCTCAACAAAACAAAAAAAAGAAGTGATACATGAAAGATGGGAGAACAATGCAGGACATGGAGAGGGGCAGAGTGAGGATGAGGAGAGGAAGAAGAGGAAGAATGGAGTATGTGGTAGCTTATCTGACCAATGTGTGAGCCCTCCACCTCAACACCCTTGAGCACAGCAGGTACCCTGGAGGCTTGGGTTGAGGGGTACAGGCTGGGCCCTAATGGCCCTGGGCCTGGGGCTCTCCCTTGCACCTCCCTCTCTCTCCCTCTCACGTGGTGGCTTGCACTTCATCTTGTTTGCGGGGCGGCTGGGCTTGCTCTCGGGGTTTAATGATCTGTGCCATTATTTATAGCTTTGCGCGCCGAGAAACACACTGAATTTATCGCTTGCTTCTATAAATAACCCTGGCAAACGGGTGCCCAGGGATGAGGGAGGGAGAGAGGGAGAAGCAAGGAAAGGAGAGGTAGGGGGTAGGGCAGGGGAGGTCTCTGTGGACTCTGTCCCTAAGATGGGGTGATATGCACGCACAAGGGCCACAGGAGCGGAAGGGAGTGTGGGGGTGTGTTTAAGAACAAGTTAATATGAGCAGAGTGGCTTGTGCCTCTCTGAGGGGGAAGCAGATGCCTGTGTGTTTCTGAGGACGCTCAGCTCGGGAGTTGACTGTTACTGGTTGTATTTGTTTCTGGTGCCATGTTGGTGACAGTGAGATTGAAATAACAAAATGAGCCCCGAGAAATGGTTCATTTGTACGTGGCTGTGTCTAAGAGGCAGGAGCAGGGAAAGCCTCCTTTCTCTGACTTTGTTGGGGTGACAGACTGTGGGACTGTTCTTTTTCTGGGTGTTCGAGGCCATAGGTGGGAAGAAATGAGTGCAGATTAAGCCACTAAGAGGAAGGAAGCTCCCAGTGTCCTATGCGGCAGGGACCAGGGTCATCCTTCACAGGAGGCTTTGGGGATGGACAGGTGGGGGTGTGGATGCACTGGGCACCAGCATTGCATGGTACTCTGTCTCGTCTGCCCAAGCACAGCCAAATACCCTTTGCAAAGACTTCCAGTGGCACAAGCCTTCTGGTTGCCTACACTCAGCTGTCCTTGGTCTCTGCCATAGGCTCCTCCACAGCCCCCTTCAGAAACCTGCCTAGGATCAACCTTAGGGATGGAGAGCCCTGGCACACCTCGTCTGCTCACAGTCCCTGCTCAGCACATCTTCACAGAAACACTGCAACCATTAGCTCAGGAAGCACTCTGCATTACTAATGAGGACATTTGCATATGTAATGAAGACCCTTCACAGGTGTTGGGGAAGTCCCCCCCTCTTCTGTCTTTCCTCTCTCCTGCCAGCTGCCTCTCTGACCTGTGGCTCTGGGGCTGAGGAGGGGGTTCCTCATCTGGTTTGGAGATGTGCCAAGAGGTTACTGAGGCAAGTAATTAGCAGTGGTTTCTTACCTGGCTCAGAAACAGTCAAGGTGAAAACCCATTGTGTTAGTGTACACGGACAGGTCCAGGGATATGTGACTGTGAGCCTGTGTACACTCACAGAAATAAAATGCAAGGTCATCGAGTCCAACTCTGCCTTGAGCATTGTGTCCCACCGCTGTGAGTATTCAAAACACGTCCTGGGCTGCACCCATACCATATGCACAGCTGCCAGCATGTACTTCTTCACACACACTGGCTGGCATGGCCTGGCACACACATGGACAAGTGGGGATTACACCTGCATTGGTGTTTCCTTCATGCAGTGCTTTTAATCTTTCTTTTCTTTCCCTCATGGAGGCAAAGCACTTACCTAGTCAGACCAGAAAACTATCTCCTTCTCAGTTGTACTAGGTAAGCACACAAGAAGCCATTGTCCTTTAAAAAGAGAAAGAGGAGTCCTTGGACCTAAATCAATGATGTGGAAGGCAGGAGAAAATGCTAGAGCTGGGAGGTAGACCTGGATGGAAGCATATCTGGGGAGACAGGGCACAGCCAGGGGCACTAGAGTCCCTACAAGGTCATTCTCAGGTTATCCCCAACAGCCCTCAACTCTCCTGCTTCAGCCCAGCCAATCCCTCGCTCAGAGGCCTCTCCTCACCCTCCTATTGGCCCTGCCCAGCCATGTGACCTTTCTCATCTCTGGCAGCTGCCTCTGATGATGGATGTTGCTGCTTAGCTGTACCTGTTGGGGGACAAGGACTGTACAGCTAGCTCCTAATTACCTCCTTCTAGAATGAGGGTTGGGGGCTGGGCAATGTGAGGCAACTTTCCCTTTGGGGCCAGGGCTGCCATCCTGAGCTGGAGGCGGGTGTTTCCCCAGTGCCACTGGTGATGGGGTTACAGGAGCACTGGTTAGGGAAGCACTTCTGGAAAGCTAGCACAATGAAAGCTTGTCGAAGCCGCAACGCTAGTGACCTGGTATACCAGCATAAGGCTTTAAATAAATGGTCTTTCCCCTGGGTCCTTCCCACAGAGGGCAAGATCAAGGACAAGTGTCACAAAGATACATTTGAACAAAAGACAGAAGTGAAGGACTAGAAGCTTGGGGCCACTTCTGAGGAGGTGGATCTCCTTTTCTTCCCCCGAAAGGTCCCCACAGGCCTCAGTGGCAGGAGTAGTCTGGAGTTAAAACAGGAGGGCATGTGGGAAAGCCTGCGATTGGTGCTTGGAGGAAGGAAGTGGGCAATATTGACTGGCAGCTTGGAAGGGTGTCAGGCTGGTGCAGGAGCCTCTGGTCTGGGTTGGCTTGGGGAGAGAGAAAAGGCCTCAGAATTCAAAAGATAGCAAAGCTCCTGCTGACCCTTCCCTAGGGACACCAAGGACTTAAGGGTCAGAAGCATGTATTCAACAACTCAGTGTCCAGAGCTTGAGGCATAAGCTTATAGAAATGGAGGATAAGGGACTTCCTCATGGTTTGTTTCTTCTGAGCTCTGAGCCCAAGAGAGGATTCTCCACAAGTGTCAACAATGGAGCCTGGGGAAGGGTGAGCACAGAGCTGATGGACAGCATCAGGTATCCAGTCTGTCTCTGTTCTCTGAGGGCAGAGGTTATGATAATTGATAATCACTGTTAATTGCTACATCTCAGTGATGATACCCCTACCAGGATTCCTAATCACAGTCACCTATCTTTGGGGATCTTGGGTGAAGGAGGAAGGGTAAGTCATGGCCTAAGCACCTTGGCATTCAGGGTCTCCCCAAATGACAAAAGAAACAGCTGTCCCACATGGTGGTATGATAGTGTACTTGTGACCACAGTACCTGACAATCAGCTGAAAGGAAGAAAAGTTCATTTTGGCTTGTAAAGGTTTCAACCTGTACCATGGTGAGCAAAGTGTGGTGAATGAGCTTACTTCATGGTGGTAGGAGTGCTTGGCTGAGATCGCTCATGTCACAGCAGACCAGTAAGCAAAGAGGCACCAGATCTGCCCCTTGTGACCTACTTGAACCTGCTAGGTCCACTTTCTGTGTGTGTGTTTATATTCCCGTGTATGCAGTATATATCTTCTTGTACATATGACATGGGTGTATTCAAACATGGAGATGAGGTCATTCTCAAGTGTTATTCCTCAGGAGCTCTGCACCTTGTTTTTTGAGACAGGGTATCATTGGTCAGAACTTGCCGATTAGCTTAGGTTAGCTGACTAGTAAGCCATGGGCATCCTTCTCTCTCCATGTCCCCATTGTTGAAGTGACAAGTGTACACCACCACCCTTGGCTTTTTACTTGGGTTCTGGGGATTGAATTTAGGTCCTCATGTTTGTGTGGTAATCACATCACCATCTGAGCCACCCTGGCATCCCTGGCTAGGCTTACCTTCTAAAGGTGCCAAAGCCTCCCAATATAACACCAGTAGCTGAGCAGCAAGCATTTATATGTGAGTCTGTGAGGCACATTGAAAATTCAAACCATGCCCGTGTATCTCCCCTGACTTTAGTGAGGTGTGTAGTGAGCAGGAGGAAGTGGGCATGAGGTCCCTCATGCCCCTTCTGAATCCTCTTCTGGATAGTTCTCCAGCTCTACTAATATCTTTGTAGGGTATTGTTTTTCAGGTATGTCCCCACTTCAGAGTTTACAGCTGTTTCTTTTGTCAGAGTTACAGTTTACATCAGTTGGCCTGCCCTTAACAGCAATGTCCCTCCTCCTCCTTCAAGCTTTAGGTTGCAGGATGGTCAGCCCCCATCCCATGCCCTGGCACTATTAGCATTAGATTTGGGGGCGTTGTCAGATGAAGGCATGCTCACTCTTGTTTCTGGCTCTGTGTGTGTGTGTGTGTGTGTGTGTGTGCAGAAATCTGTATCTGTAGAAATAGACAGGAGTTAGAGAGGAAGGTTGTATACAAGATGCCTGGGGGAGGTGGCTGCATTCTTGCCCAGCTAGGTGGTTAGGAGGAGGAGGAGGAGATAAAGGGAAGGGAAGTGATGATTCACCATCTCCCCACCACGGCAGGCTCAGACAGAGAAAGCAGACTTTCCTAGACTGAGCAGCAGGCTTATGTATGCATGTGTCTGAGAGCACACACTCACCTCCAGAGACAGTATTGCATTAACATTCTTGTTGCTTCAACTTTTCTCACACGAGGTTTGTCCTGTGAGCTGCTTCTAGGGCAAGTACTCTAGTCCTTTTGCACGAGACCCCCTTTCAATCCAGAGGGAAACCTTCCCCAGTGCTGATGGAAGAGAGTTAAAACTTCCAGCAGGAATTCACAGCAGTCTCTAACCTAGTTCCAATGTGCCTCCAGCCTTATCTCATAAGCTCCAAGGAAGACTCATTATTTACATTTGGATCGCCCCTGACTTAGTGGTCAACTGCCAGAGTCACACTGTGACACTCAGAAGTTGCTGAATTGTCCTGTTTTCTCTAGGAGGCCTGGAGACAGGGCAGAGGATAACCTTTGATGTCATTTCTCAGGCTACTTCCATGATTTTATATGTGGGTGTTTTGTTGGCATGTGTCTGTGTACCATGTAGTACCTACAGAGACCAGAAGAGGGCACAGGACCCTCTGAAACTGGAACTACAAATTGTAAACTCGTGGTTGCTGGGAATGAAGCCTGGGTCCCGTGGAACAGCAACAAATGCTTTTAACTGCTGAGCCATTTCTCTAGCCCCTCTCCAACTTGGTTTTTGTTTGATTAATTTAATTTAATGTATATATTTGAAGAAAAGTCTCACTATGAAGCCCTGGTTATCCTGAAACTCATTATGTAGACCATGCTGGCTTCAAACTCACAGAGATCCATCCACCTGCCTCCACCTCTCCATTTCTCCATTGTGGGCTGGGACTAAAGATGTGCACTGCACCATGCCTGGCTCTCTCCATTTCTCCATTATTTCTGAGGTAGGTCTTGACACTTCTTTTCCTCTTGAGTGTTGGGATTACAGAAGATTGTCACTCACTATACTTGGCTCAGGAGGTTTGTTTGAAAGGGTCTCATACAGCCCAGGCTGACCTTGAATTTAATATGTGACTTAAGATACCTTAAGCTTCTGTTCTTTTGCTTCAGATTTACATGTGTCCATCACCACCCCTGGTGTATGCTGGGCTTCATGCATTGTAGGCAAAAACTTTTCCTGACAGAGCTACATCTTCAGCCCTTAGAGGTCTTTTTGACTGATCTTGCTTAAAGTAACATCTTCCTTAGGAGTTTATGTTTTGCATTTGGAGAAGGTAAATCTTGCAGGTTGATGTAGAAGGTACCCTTTCCTTGCTAAACCTCAGAGGTGGGACTCCTATTAATTTTCATTTACTTGTTCTAATATGGTGCCTGCCATCTGTGTGTGTGTAAATGACCAATAGCCTGGCTCTATAGAACAGCATCCTGATGAAATGGTTCAGGTCCGTGCTCTGGCTCTTCCTAGCCATGTGACCCTGAGCAAGGAATTTCTCCCCTCAGTTTTGTAATTGTATCTTGAGATGCTCGGGCCTCCCTACCCTGAGATTTTTGTGTGTGTGTGGTGGTGGTAAGACTGGAGACGGGCTCAGCTGAAGACTGATGCAAACACAGCCTCTTCGTAAAGGGAAGGGAGGCTGGGGGTAATCCATGGACAGCACTGAAGATGAATTGGAAGAGTTCTGGATCCAGAGAAGGTATGTGAGTATGAAATCTAGCCAGATACACATGATAAAAGGATCACTTTTACTGCTTATACTTTAGTTTATTTAATTAAAAATGAGATTAGTGTTACAGGTTGTTTTTGGAGTTTAGAAAAAGTTAAGAAGGTGGTAGCTAAGACAGCCTTGGCAGTGCCTATCTTTAATTTCAGCACTTGGGAAGGAGAGGCAGGCTGATCTCTGTGAGTCTGAGGTCAGCCTGGTCATTATATTGAGTTCCAGGACAGCCAGAACTATGTAGAGAAACCCTGTCTCAGAAAAACAAACAATCAAACATGGGCCCTAGCATCCGAAGAGTAGTGTCTGGTTCCCCCCCTCACTCCCCACATGCTGTCTTTGCCTTCTTTCTCTTCCCTTCACAACTGCTGGGTAGAGCCCAACTTACCTCCTGTAGAACCAGCCCAGTGGCTTGGAATCAGGCCTTCTCAGGATCCCCAAGGGGAGGCTGGGGATGCAGAAGCTGGGCACATTTCCAATGGGCTCCCCTGATGAGGATTCATCTGCTACTGCTGTTACCTCAGGGATCAGAGTTTCCCATCACCCAGGGTTCCCATATTCCTGTGTCCTGGTGCAGTGCCAAGATATCCTGCCTTCCATCCCTGACCCTGATCTCTGGGGCCCCTCTCAGCCTGAGAAAAGCCCCCCTTGCTTTATCATCATTCTCTGAGAACACAGGCTGGGATTCTAAGAGACAAGAAAATTCTTCCCGAAGTGTGAGGAAGGAAGGAAGGCTCCTGAGTGAACGAGACCCCTATCTTATATTTCCGATTCTGACTGGCCTTCACTTTCCCACATCACTCCTGGGAGAGGAGTGGGTAGAAGCTCCAGAGAGTACTGCCAAGCTTCTGAGTTTCACAGATCTTGCAGACAGGAGATGTCCTTTGTAGGGAGCTCAAAGGGAGTTAATACATGTTCAAGGCACCCTAGAGACCTAGCCCTCACATCGCCCACTCTCTTGTGTTCCTTAAGGATCTTGGATGTCTCTAGACCCAGGAGAAGCTGCCTCTCAGCCCTGCTCTAGAGAGAAAGAGGGAAAGGCCATGGGAAAATCCACAGGAAAAAAAAAAAAAGAGCTAAGCTGAGGGGGTAGTGGCCCCCTCCTCAGAGCCGCCTAATAAAATTTACCTTTGAAGACTGAAGATAGGCAAGGGAATCCGGGGTGAAGTTGAGGACAGAGGGGGACAGTCTGTGGTTGCTGGGGGCTGAAACTGCTCCTAGTGAGAGCTGACGAGATCCCAAAAAGGAAAATGCCAGGACTCTGTGAGTGACATTTGACTGTGAATATCAGAGCATCTCATTTTGAGTAGGCGCGAGGGCCCCAGAGGCTGGAAATGAATCATATCATTCTTTTCTTTCTTTTTTGGGTTTTCTTTTCTGGTTGTTGCTTGTTTGTTTGTTTTTGTGTTTAGAGACAGAGTTTCACTGTGTAGTCCTGTAGTCCGAGCTATCCTGGAACTCACTTTACAAAGACCAGGCTGGCCTCAAATTCACAGAGATTGGCCTGGCCTGCCTCTGCCTCCCAAGTGCTGGGATTAAAGGAGCACACTTTTATTTTATGAGGAGACTGATCCTTGCTTATAGGAGACCCAGGAGGGAAAAAAAAAATCCAGACCATCACACAGCAGTTGTCTGCTCCTGGTGGCAGGCTGAGACTGGCTTCTTCTTACTTTCATTTCTCAACCACTCTTCATATAACTTGAAAAATACATGTATTCTACATTCTCAGCAAATCTCATGCTTATTCCAAACTCTCTTCCTCCTAAATAGTTACGAGTGAACTTTGACCCAAGGAATTCACTTTGGGGAGAGTACTTTGAGAAAATATGAGTGAGTCTCTTAACTCCCAACAGCTTGTAAACAGCCTGTGCTAAATTGCCCCTTCAAAGGAAAGTTAAAGCAATGTCTGTTTTATGGCATGTTTTCGTGGGTGGAGTATAGGCTCAGGACTGAGAGGCATGTTATAGTGCAACACCTGAACCAGCACAATCTGACACAGCTGTTCCCAGAGGCTGTCTGCTTCACTCCCTGGCACCTCACATTCCAAAGATGAGACAAGCCCAAAGAACCTACCTCAGGAACTCTTTCCTGGGGCCTTTCTTATCTCCTCCCAAGGAGGCCCTGGGAGAGAAGGGCCTTTTGGGGGTCCACCTCCTGGAACACCAGCGGTGGGACTGCCTGTGTCTAAGCCTGGGGTCTGTGACACCTCAGGGTTTCTCTGACAAGCCCCTGAGGTGGAGGGAAGAGGATCCTCAGCTTAGATTCCAGGTTGTCTTGATCTTGGCCCTGCACTGTTTTCTTCAGACAGTCAAACAGTTTTTATTTCACTTGTTTATTTTTTTGTGACAGGGTTTCATGTAGCCCAGGGTAGTGTGGAAGCTGACATGTAGTTAAGTTGACTTGGAATTTCTGATTCTCTTACCTCCAGTTCTGAGTGGGAATATAGGCATGCACCACCATACCTAGCTTATATAGTGATGCATTCTAGGCAAGCACTTGAGTAAGTAGGCTTCATTCTCCAGCTTCTTCATTCTACCTTTTCTGTGGGATTCAGAGTGAGTTATTTTTCTTTTCTTTTTTATTTCCAGGAAGGTCTTTTCAAAAAGAGCATCTAAAGTAATCACCCTAATAGAACGGTCATGACAGAGGAAGCCACTGTCTACTTGTTATGGTTTTAATATGAAATGTGCCCCACAGACTTGCATGTGGAACAAATTGGTTCCCAGTGGAGGATGCTGTTTTAGGAAGTGGCAGAAATATTAGGAGGTGGGGCTTAGATGGAGGGAGGCAGCTGGGACATACCACTGAGGGGTGTCGTGTACCTTTCTCTCTATTTCCCGGCTGCTGTAAGGTGAGCAGCTCTGCCCCCTACACTGTTCCAACTGTGCTGGATAACACAGCATTGTCCCACCTATAGCTGAAAATTTGAAACTGTGAGCAGAGACATGATGGTTTAAGTTGTTCCTCAGGCACTGTCATAGGGACAGGAAACCCAACAGCACCCCAGATAAAGTCTTTATTGTTCAACTAAGGGTAGGGCATGTCTTGGGGAAAGGTTCTGGTACTGGGTAAAAGGAAATATGGTTCTGGTTCTGATCCAAGTCTCCTCTCTCTGGGTCTGAGTTTCCTCATATATGAGACATGGAGCTGGTATTCTGTGAACTTCAAAGGTCCCGTTATGAAAACCTAGGTATGGCGATGGAGATGACTCAATGGTTAAGAGCAAAGATTGTTCTACAAGAGGACCCTGGTTGAATTCCCAGCACCTACATGGCAGCTCACAACTGTCTGTGACTCCAAGATCTGATCCACTCACACAGACATACATGCAGGCAAAACACCAATGTACATAAAATAAGAATAAATTATTTAAAAAAAGAAAACATAGGTAAATGAGCATATGACAAAGACAATAGCCAATATATTTGACTTCTAGGATATACTGGATCCTAAGTGCTGTGCATTTTTCACAGGTTGTCCTATTTAAGATTCAAGCACATGATTAGATACCATTATTTCTTTTTTTTTTTTTATAAAAGATTTATTATGTATACAGTATACAGGAAAGGGTACCAGATGTCATCATAGATGGTTGTGAGCCACCATGTGGTTGCTGGGACTTGAACTCAGGACCTCTGGAAGAACAGTCAGTGCTCTTAACCTCTGAGCCATCTCTCCAGCCCCCTACATACCATTATTTATTTCTATGAGGAAACTAAGGCACAGAGAGACTGAGTAACTGAAGCTTGTGGGTAGCAAAGGCAGAATCCTTTGGCAACCCCAGTCTAGGGCTTGGCTCTCAGTCGCTGTCATACAAGGACTGGATTCAGGTCCCCTAACTGGTGTCAGGAACCTAGTCCTGCTGCCTGGGAGACAGTGTTCCTTCTACTTGGTTCAGCCCCTGCTCAGCCAGAACAGTGCCAGCCTCTGGCCTTCTGCAGCCTACTAGGGTCTGTTGAGCTCAGGCTGGGGGACAGAGTGTTCCATAGCATATATTTGAGAAAAGGCCTCAGGGCAGCATGGGTATTTCTTTTCTTTCTTTTTAATTTTTTTTCCTTATTTTGAGACACGGTTTTGTTATGTAGTCTTGAACTAGAGATCCTCCTGTTTTAGCTTCTTGAATGCTGGGATTGCACCCAGCTCTAGAACATGGTTTCTTGGAGGAGGCCTTGAAAAATTGAAAGGAACTTGTAGCTTTATAAAGAGGGATTCCGGAGGCTGGAGAGATGGCTCAGAGGTTAAGAGCACTGACTGTTTTTCCAGAGGTCCTGAGTTCAATTCCCAGCAACCACATGGTGGCTCACAACCATCTATAATGACATCTGGTACTCTCTTCTGCATACATAATGAATAAATAAATCTTTAAAAACATAATTAAAGAGGGATTCCAGGAGGTTCTGAGGGTTCTTGGCTAGAGCTTCACATATACAATACTATATAAGATCTCTTCCCTGGGCTAGGTGTGGTAGCATCTCCAGCCCCAGCACTCGAGGTCTTAGGCAAGAGGATTACAAGTTTGAGGCTCGCCTGTGTTATATAGTGAGACTTGTTCTTCCAAAGAAAAAGTCCAAAGTTCTCTGCTTCTCATTTGGTGCTGGCAGCTTGAGTGGCCCAGCCTACAGAGCCCCCAGTGACTGCTCCCACCCTAACCCCATGCAGCACACAGTTTCTCTTCCACTCTGGGGATTACCACCTCTTCTTCTGTGCTGCTCAAACTCATGGTGGAGTTGGCTTCTTCCTCAGAAGACAATTTATGGCGACGTGTCGGAGACTCTGTTTTAATGAAGTTGCAAAAGTAGGTTAATGGGCTGTGGGTATTTTTCATCCCCTCCCCCTGCCCCATCTCCACTCCTGGGCAGATGACTGATGTATCTACCAGTGAGAGGCAAAGTCGGGCTGAGGATCCAGCCTGCACTCACAGGCCCACACATCCATCCTTGCACTCCCACGAGGCTCCTCTGCCTTAGTCCTCCTTACCGCTAAGTAGGTGCTCTGAATGTCTAGCCTTAGTCCCTCCCACTGCAGCCAGGGGGATTTCCCTCTCTTGCCTTGAGGGAGAGGCAGATCATAAGTTAGGTGGCAAAACCAGGTGCTGCCCCTGCCTCTCGGGTTCATCTCTGTGTCTTCTGGTCCTGTGCCTGCTACATAGCTGCTCTTTCCATGATGCATAGAAGCAAGAGACCCTTTCTCTACTCAGTCTCCAGGGCATCCTTGCTCACCTCTGAGTGGCCCTTGGCTTGCTGCTCAGATTGTCCCTATCCACTTCTCTACCCAATCTGTGTTCCATATGTTCATCTCAGGAAGTTTGACAGGATTAAGCTACGGAAAACTTACCTTTGTGCTGGCCTGGAATACAATGAAGGTCTACCATCCCTGAAAGTTTGGAGTCTCCTGGGAGAAGAAGGCTCCAGATCTTCTTTGTAGACTCTCTCTGTCTTGTCCACACCCAAGATAGGGTTATTAGCAGGAGGTGGGAGCTCAGAGTTTGCTTGCAAATACACACCCAGGGGGACCTTGCTGGGAAACTACACTCCTCTGCCTGGGACTTGTACCAAGTAGAGAGTCTGCTCTGTAATGAATCTGCTGTGTAGTCACCCAGGGCAGCAAAGGTCCATCTCTAGTCCAAGATCCTCATTGCCAACAATTGAGACTGTGGACCAGTTTGGACTTGGATACTAAGGCATGGCAGAACATGGCCTAGCTGTCTGCTATCTGGAAACCTCATTTCCCCCTCCCCTGGATACCTCTACCCTCTTTTCCAAGTCTCCAAGCTCTCTCCCACCATTATAGACCCCTTTCCCTAGAAATCTCAAACTACCTGGAACTCAACACAAGCTGCTGTGGCTGGGCCTTCTATGTTCTCTTCTCATATTCTTCCTGTGCTTCCTCTCCAGTGCAGACAGGACTCTGCAGCTTTTCCTCGGCTTTGCTCCTACTGAGTGCTGCTGTGGATGAGGCATAGTGTGTGCACAGAGCACCCCTGGGTAGTGCAGGACTTCCGTTGGGGCTGATGGAGAACCAGTCAGTGCCACCTTGCCAGAGGGTCCAAGGAACTCAGTGGGAATCGGTTGAATCTGGTTGTATCTGGAGACTGATGACAATGTGGCATCTCTTTCCCTGGTCCCAGTTGATGGGGCTCCCTCCCTCGAGAGGCTAGACAGAACTCAAGAGCAAGACAAGTCAGGTGTCTCCTGGAGATAGAAAGATATATGTGTTCCCTGGAGCTTCCGTGGGATTCCCACTGATACAGAAGGACCAGGACTTCCATGGCTACTCATGTACACGTATATGGAGCTGTTGGGGTTTGGGACTGTAAGGAAGGGGGCAGTAATAAAGACATGGGTCACGGGGAGCAGGACAGAGGTGGAGACATGGACCCAGACATCCCATGTCTGCTGAGAGAAGAGACTCACATCTAGGGCCTCATTTAGGAATAACTGGAATGGGGTACAGGGAGTGACAGGAGACTGGGAAGAAGGATGGTAATTCAGGAGGGCTGCATGGAGGAGGGGAATGGCTTCAAGCTGAGAAGGAAAGACATCAGCAAAGGGAAATTCTGAGAGAGGCAGGCACATGAAGTTGTCAGGAGGTTTGGGGACCGTTGACTCTTTATCTTGTTTGTAAGGAGGGGATAAATGCATGGAATATTCTCTCCCTCAGAGTGGTGTGTGCATGAAAATTGTTCTACAGAAAACTGCTTGGGCCTGAGATTTAATAGATATAAACACTGTTAGCCCCTCCCTGTGTGTGACATTAATACAGCTAGGGTGACAGTCCAGTGCTAGCTCTGCCATCATCCAGTCCCTTCAATGGGCCTCAGTTTCCCCTACACCAACCTCATATGATAATTTATACAATTCAAGATCTTATGAATGTGTGCAGGAGATCAGCAGCCCCAGGAGTCACTGAGGGCTCTAGTGAAGGGTGGGGCTCCTTGGTGGGAGAAGCAGGGGCTTTGACATCAGTGTGGGTCTCAGTCTTTCTATGCTGAGACCCCTGGTCAAGAAATGGGCATGCACCCCACCCACAGCCTATGCACCAAGGCTACACTCCCTTCCCCCTTCCCAGCCCACTCAGAATGGAGGTGGGCAGAGGGGGTGGGAACCCCCTCCCAAGTGACTTCGAGCCTGAGCGCAGCAATTACGAAGGAGGATTTATGTCCCTCTGCCTTTAATCGGAAACTCCGTGTCAAGAAGAAAAATCTGCACTGTCCTCTGGCCTAGCTTCCTGCTTTATCATTATTATTGCAGGAAGGTTGATTTGGAAACTTAAAGAAAAGTGGGGTTGGGGGTGGGAACCACCCGGGAAAGGGAGGTGTGGGGCACAATGCTGGCCTTCCTAATGTTGGCCCTGGCTTATTTGTCTTTATTTCCAGACCCTCATTCCCAGCAGATGAAGCTGTGGGCCGTGGTTTAGACTCCAATATCAAGGCAGTCTGGAGCAGGGCCTGGCTGCTTTCCCCTGGACACCTCTGCCCTCCACTCTAAGCCTCCTAGCAATCTCTTACTGCTTTAGACTCTTCTCTGAGAAGATCTCAAACTTTCAGAGATGACAGACCTTCCTCATGGACCTAGCCAAGCAAGCAAGCTCTTCTGCAGCTGCTTCCTCTGTACCAGGTGGTGGGGCGGGCTGTGGCCTTTTGAAGTAAAATCTCTAAACATGAAAAAGGACAAAGGGTAAGCTGGGAGTTCTAGGGGGACAGGCTAGAGACCAGAAAGATATCAGGAAGGGGCCGGGGCTGCTAAGTGTCCCAGGGACAGGGCATCGGGAGCTGGGGACACTCTGAGGGACGGGCAGGGTGGGCAGTCACAGGAGAGAGCTGAGGCAGAAGGGATCTGCTTAGAGAATCAGGGGCCATGTTATTAGGGAAGGAGAATCCAGGGCTGCAGGGACTCTTGGAAGGATTGGAGAAGGTAGATTGACCTGAAGAGACAGGCAGAGGCTGTCATAAACAGAGAGAGAGAGAGAGAGAGAGAGAGAGAGAGAGAGAGAGAGAGGATGAATTGCGGAGTGGGACGAGAGGGCTGGAGTCTGTAACTGAAGGGGTATTCAGGAAATGATAGAAGGGGAGGCAGAGACCAGAGGGACAGGTGGATAGCTTGTGGGGGCTTGGACCAGGGATTCTGGAAGCAGTTGTTGTAGTCTATGTTCTTTCCACTAAGAACTCTCCTGGCTGGTCAACCCAGGACTCACGTGTCCAGTCTGTCGAGAGAGGCTTTGCTTCCTTTAAAGCACCCTCCACTTTGGAAGCTGTCTGTCTGGATGATTGGGGGGAGTAAATCCCAGGAGAGACGGTCCCCTTTATCCCTCTTACTCTCCGGGATTCCATTCCGGTAGATGGGAAGGACAAGGACGTCCCCTCCCCTTTTCTGGAATCAGTTCTCTGACACTGATTCTCTGTACACACTTGATAATAGTTACATGTCAGAGTGTTATAGGGTGAGAGACAATTGCATCCAGCTTATGTGCCCTCCAAATGCACCACACCCATCTTCAGACTGTGTCCAGTACCTGTAATAAACATTTTAAATAGTGGGGTGCATTCTAAACTCCTCTTTTCCATACAACTTCCTGAGAGGGCCTGGCCAATGGCCATCTTCATGTAGTGCTGCAAAGCATGGTGCAGAGGAGCTGAATAACTTGCCCAAGACCACACAGCAAGCAAATCCCAGGAACAGCCAGGGTAAAGCCGGGGGGGGGGGGGGGGGCTTCAGGGTCTTCCTTTGGGTCACCTTCCTCCACCCAGCACTGAGGTGCAGGGTTAAGTTTAGGGTGTAGGAAGATCGGAAGCTGAGCCACTTCTGATCTTCCTGCAGCTTGGGCTCTGTGCCTCCTCCCCAGCTTCGAGAGGTTTTATAGCTGTTTATGAGCAATTTCTGCCCGTATATCACTGGAGATATATGGCCAGGCAAATATTAGGGACTAGAGTGGAGGTTTTAAGAGGCGCATTTTATTGCTGCTGAAAGTAGCCATGATAGACAGCCCATGGAGACCCACCTTCCCTCCTGCCTAGCAGCAGCCGGGTGGTGGCAGCATGGACTGGCGTTCAGCTGAGAACCCTCTGCCATACTCTAGTGCAGTGCTGGCACTCAGGTGATGCGCAAAAGAATATGCTGTGTCTCTCAGGGAGTCAAAAAGTGGGGGTAGGCAGACAAGGAGGTTAAAGGGCACATCCTGGCTTCAAATTCAAGGGGGAAGACCCTGAATTCCAGAGGATTCCATTCATAGAAATGCAGATTGAATTAGGACATGTTTGCTGGGGGTGGAAGGTTGAGGTGTGTGTGTACCTTTAATCCCAGCACTTGGGAGGCAGAGGTAGGTGAATTTCTGAGTTCAAGGCCAGCCTGGTTTAGAGAGAGAGAGAGAGAGAGAGAGAGAGAGAGAGAGAGAGAGAGAGAGAGAGAGAGAGTTAGTTCCAGGACAGTTAGAATTACATTGGGAAAACAGGTCTTAAAAAATCAAGTTTAAACAAACAAACAAAACCAATAAAAACAACAGCAAGAAAACCCAACCAGCTCAAAGAACTCCCAATAAGCAACCCCGTGGGGCGGGGGAGCTTCACCTTTATCTTCATTATTTCCACTGAGTGTCTCTAAGACTGTTATCTCATGAAGGAGACCTCTGGCCAGAGATGGCTGGGCACTATGACTATGTCTGTTACAAATGTCCACTCAAGCAAGCCTGCCCTATATGGGGCTGCTCATGCTGGGGAACAGCAGAGGGGTGAGAAGAGGCTTCTTGGTTCAAAGCATATGGAGAGAAGATGTCTGGGGGAATCCACATTCCTGATTTAAGCAGCTCCGACAGCTTTATGGTGCCTCCTCGAGTGAGCCCCCAACGTTGGCCGTTTAACTTTTTAGCGTCGTTTAACACGTAGGCTCCAGCGGACAGGCAGGCCTCTCGGCCCCAGAGGCAGATGCACTAAATCAGGACACTCTGAGGCCTCGATAAATAATTTTTACAGGGCACACAGCCCATAGATCACCAATGGGGGAGGGGGGAGGCTGTGATATTTCAACCAATCGTCATATGTGACTACCCCATGCTCTGACTCCAGATTGTCCACACAGAGACTTACTTCCTAACCAGAGGATCCCCAGGAAGAGTATAGGGAGATGGACCTTACACAGCCAGTCATCCCCATGACCTGGGAGTAAGGTGTGTTAGCCAAAGAAAACCAGTACCTTTCTGAGCCTCCATCACAGTGAAATAGGAGACTGGAAGCAAAGTGCAAGAGAAGAAGAGAAGAAGCATCCTGCAACCAGGATGTCACTTTTCATGCTCTACTGTCCCGTTCATCTGTCATTTTGGAACCTAAGGATTCACACGAGACCAACACAGTACATGCCACTGCAAGGAGAGCCATGGCAAGGATGAAGGGTGATGCTGGGACCAGGGTGAACAGAGACTAGGCAGACTCCTCAAGGTATTTATGCCTCTAGGGAAAGAAACAGTAGCAGAAACCCAGTTGAGAGTGTGGAAGAAGGGCAGAAAGATAGATATGGGAAGATATGTGAAGATGAAGAGATAAGGGGGGAGATCACCAGGGTCAGAGTGGAGAAAGAAGCCAAACAGAGAAGAGAGGGCTGTGACTCAGCCAGGCTGCCCCATGCATCTAGCAGCTTCAAGCTTTTGCTTCCCTCTTTCAGACGTACGTTGCCCCTCTCCCCTCCCTCCCGTGCCCTTGCCCCGTCCCCTCATCTGTAAGATCCTGGGATTTGCTGGGACACTTAATCCATATGGAGCTGATTCATTCCCATCTAAATCATTTCTGTGAGCTTCTCTAAGAGCCCTCTGATGTGCCAGCCACTATTGCTCTCCCTGGGTAGCAGCAGGCTGGGGGCTGCCAGTAAACAAATTCAGCCGCCATCCATCCATCCTGGCCCGGCCAAGACCATTCATCTCTCGGCTCCCCCCCCCCTGCCCCCAGCTCTCCATCTCCTCTCAGTCTCTCTCTGGGTTGCCTCCTCATCAAGACTTGCCTAGAGTCTCCTCTTCTCCTTGTCTCAGGACCTGTTGAGGGAGTCATTTTGGCCACCCTCCTTCCTAGAGCAGAAACTTTACATTACTTATGGTCCAGCAAGATGAGGTTTTCCTGGTTCATTGCCTTCCAGAAGAGAATCGTCCCAGTCTGATTTACTGTCCTGCACGATGCTCTAGGGAAGTCCTTTCTTCAGTTTACCTTGTGGGCTTGGGGTTCACATACAGTCACATGTCTAGGTGGGTGTGAGGACAAGGTAATCTTGAGTAACATAGCCCTCTATGAGTTAATATGGTATTTGGGGTACAAACCCAGTGACCTAGATGGCTCTCCCCTCTCTTTCCATGAGCAAAGTCCTACTCACTCCCAGAGGCACACAGTGGCTGTTTAGTATCTGTGATCTAACTTGTCAGTGCCTATGGGTCCACACACAAGGTGATATAGTGCTCTTTTGGAACGAGTGAGTTGGAAGAATGGGTTTGAATTTCAGGAAGGCCAGATCACAGCACTACTGGGCTTGTAGTAAATACATAAGAAAGTCTCATTCCTGTCTCCCTTTCAACCTTCTATTTATTTCCCTTTTCTACTTTTTCTTTTCTTCTTTTGAGACAGGGTCTCACTGTGTTATCCAGATAGGCCTTGAACTCCTGGCAATCCTTTCGTCTCAGCCATCCCAAGGGCTAGGGTTAGTGTGTGCTACTCGGTTCAGCTTATCCCTCTTCTTCCTTTGTCCTTTTAGACACGCTAAGACAAGTCTCTACCACTGAACTCTAGAGCCCCAAATAGCCAAGTTGCAGACGACAGTGACTTGTATACACCAGTATCACAGCGGGGACACGGAAGGCACTATAGTCCTGCCTGGGTCCTTGCCTCTTCCCCCTCTGCCAGGGGCTGAATGGTAGGGGCTTTGGAAGCCCTCAGGAAAGATGGAAGTTTGTTTTTTTTTTTTTTTAAACTTTATTTATTTATTTATTTGCCTTGGTGTTTGCCTGGAACTGGAACTACAGACAGTTGTTAGCTGCCATGTGGGTGCTGGGAATTGAACCCAGTCCTCTGGAAGAGCAGACGATGCTCTTAACCGCTGAGCCATCTCTCCAGCCCAAAAGATGGAAGTTTTTATAGCCTCATGGGATTAAGCTCTAGGACCTGCAGGGCAGGAGCTAGCCTGGGAAGTAAAGGAGGCATTGTAGAGGTTAGTGTCCCCATCTGAGTTCCTTGGCCATAGTAAGTAGGAGAGGCCGAGGAGAGGGAGGGTCATAAAATTTTCAATGTCTCACTGGTCATTCCTTCCACGGAGACACCAGGAATACCCTTGATCCTCAACAGTGTTTCACTTTGTAGCTCAGGCTGTCGAGAACTCACTATGTAGCTTGGGTTGTCCTTGAACTCATGGGCACATCTGCTTCAGTTTCCTGAGTGCTGGGATTATAGGTATGAGCCATCAAACGTGGCTGGGATCTCTGGCTGAGCATTTGCCATGTCCTAGACCTGAACAGGTCAGGTGGAGGACTCCACTGCTAGAGTCTTGTGGGTCCTCTGTAGAAGTATTTTTGAGTACATATCATGGGGAGGGGGCTCCAGCTGCTGTCCAGCTGTGAGGGTGCTGTTCAGAGAGAAAAGAAGTATGGGGAGAATGAGGGTAGGTGAGTCCTAGTTCAAGAATGATGGGGTGTTTCTTAGTTCTGAGAGCTCAAGACATATGGGGTATATAAGACCAAGCAAAGTGAGAATTATTGCCTACCAAAGAGGACATGGAGGAATATGAAAACGTTCATACAGGGGGACCCTATTCCTTCTACTCATCACTATACCACCCAATCCATCTATACCAGGCTGGTTTAGAGGGTGGTGGTGGGCTTCCTGGGAACTGTCCTTCAGGACCTGTGTGATCCCAAAATGTGTCTTGATGTGATGTTACATAGAACAGAATCTATGGACATGGGTTATCACCATGGGGTGAGGGCATGGAGCTATTCCCATCCCCTTTTCAGTCCGGCACCCACCTCCTTCTAACATTTGGTCATACCTGGTCTAGTACTTTACTCACCCTGCTAGAAAATCCTCAAGGTTACCTAAATGTCCTTACAAGGGTGGGTGACTCTGGCCTGTGTTCCCTCTGAATTCTTATTGTACCATACCCAGGCAGATTTTTCTCTCCAACTGGGTTCTCCCTTGAAAAAGTCTTTTTACCAAAACTCATGTTGATGACAGGCCTTGAGGTCTATTCATGGGCTGATGCTTCCGTGCAGCAGCCTTTGGGATTTATTGTCTCTCTGAGTTCATTGTTCACGTGTATAATTTAGGCAATTATATTCACAGTGCAAGTAGGAATCCTCAAGCCTATGAGTCAGCCTGACACCCCGCAGTCAACAAGGATGCCAGAGACCTTTGAGGACCTGAGTGGGACCCACACACCCTCCCCAGAAGCCACCTTAAACTGGACAGTGGCAAGGACCGATTTACTTATTTAATTTTTATTGATTCTTTGCGGATTTCACATCGTGCATTCTGATCCCACTTATCATCTCCCTGTCCCCTCACATTCACCCTGTACCCTTGTAACCTCCCCCCAAACAAGACCAAATTTAAAAGAAAAAAACAAAAAGCAAACAAAACAAAGAACAAATCAAAAACAAAAACAAAAGACTGGTTCTTAAAGATTAACAAGAATTCAAGAAATTTCTTGGTTAGTGGCAGAATAGGAATTAATTTGACCCTTTCAAATTCTGAGGTGGCAGAAATGGCCTGGAAATGTCCACTTCTGTCTCTTCAGAACTGACCCCAAAGAGGGACAAACAGTTTTTTGCTCAAGAGCCCTGGATTCATTTACTTTCAGCCCAATTCTGTGATTTTCCTCTTGATTATTCATGTTTTGGCCAGAAATCTGGCTCCTTGCCTTCCTCCTCTAGCCCCCTGATCTGGGAACCATTTTTGGAAAACACCTTCAGCTGCATCTTTTGGTGCCAGGAGAACAGAATTGCAGAACCATTTCTGGACAGCCATACAACAAAATGGGGGTGCCTGTTAGGGGAGGAGGTGTGTTGAGCAAGCAGACTGGAGGGAGCCAAAAATGCAGCCTTCCCATCAGCACCCTCCAGATGTGCACATGATGGAAATGCCTTCACAGCCAAGTGCCCTCCCTCCAAGAAGAAAATCCCACAACTGGGAAACATCTGGATCAAAACGCCATGAAAGCATAACATCAAACGTGGATTTCCTAGCGACCCTGCCCACAGGCCCTTGTCCAAGAAAAATTGCAGGTCTTCCTGCTTGAAGTTTTTAAGCGTCGCAGAACTGCTCAAGTTTGGGATCTGACCTGATTCACCGGAGACAGATGTCCCCAGTGAGCTTGCTTGGGTTTGATTACCTCCAGCGGGAAAGGTGTGTGTGTGTGTGTGTGTGTGTGTGTGTGTGTGTGTGTGTGTTATGTGTGTGTATATGTGTGTGTGTGTGCTTGTGTGTGGTGTGTGTGTGTGGTGTGTGTGTATGTGTGTGTGGTGTGGTGTGTGTGTGTGGGAGCTTATGGGTGTGCGTGCGTGCGTGCATGTGTGTGTGTGTATGTATGTGTGTGTGTGTGCCAATCCAGGTCGTGCTATGGCTCAAGAAGCTTGGGATTTAAAGCTGTGTGATGAGGGGCTCCAGCAGTTCAGGCGTGGGGCTGGGGAGCCACAGGACAGGTGGGCCTTTTAAAACGTGCCTACATCAAAGGTTTGCAGAGGCTCCCTTCCCGGCTCTGGCGCCTCTGGGGGGTGGGTGGAGGGTGGAAGGCGGTGAGTTCAGCACATAGTTGCACGTAGGGAGGCTGTGTGTCTGAGAACTTGTGGAGAATGTGCAGAGGGGGAGGGCGGCTTCTCCCCAGAGGGGAGGGAGGGCAAGGGGGTTTCTCATTTCCCAAATAGCCTCCCCGGGCCAAAGAAAATGGGGCCATATGCTGTCTCCCTCCCTGTCTGCGCCTGGAGGAGAGCAGAGGGGAGGGTCACATTCTTCCAGTGTGGGGGAGGGTGGAGCAGCTGCTGCAGGGAGGCGGGGATTCCCACTCCTATAGGAGCTGGGGAAGTGTGTGTGCACCTTCCACAAAGGCGGGAAAGAAGAGGACCGGAGAACACGGAGATTCTAGGAGTCGTCTTCTTGGTGCCCCCCCCCCGCCCCAACATCTTGCAGGCAGAGTGGAGCCTCTGGCTGGAATTTTGGTTCAGATTAAGTCATTTACCCCAAGTTTGAGTTAACTAATCTGGTTGCTGATTTGGGACTGTAACTGTGGTTTAGGAAGCAGAGATTTATTCTTGGGGTGAAAGATAATCTTCAGTTCAGCAGAACATGGAGTGCTGTTGACATATCCCTTTCAGAAAGTCAGTTTCAACGATTTCTCCTCGCTCTCCGAGGCATAGGCCGACAATCCACCACCACACTACTATGCCTCTTATTTCTAATTTGAGGATTTTCTCACATTGCATTACAAGAGAACATTTGTGATTTCTCTTGCCAAATAGGCAATCAGTGCTAAGGCCACGTCTCCTTTTTATTTCTGGCATTGGGTAATGCTACCTGCAGCACTGGACTAGTGTCCCTGATGTACAGTCTGGAGGACAGGAAAAGCCAGGTAATAACATCCTAGGGCCTTAGAGGGACTCTGCTTTCCAGGTTCCCCAGGCAACATACAGTTGACTTCTTCTTGGCGTCTTCTGGAATGGCCCTAGTAGACATCCCTTTAGCCTGCCTCTGAAATTCATTCAATGAGGTTTATCTTCACCATATGGTTTATTATTGTGACTTTAAAATCTTTTTCTTTCTCTCCCCTTACTCCCACTGCTCCTCTCTCTTTTCTCTCTTGTCTCTTGGTCACATGAAGCCAAATGCTTGTTGGGTCCACACTGGCCCTGTCTGTCTGGCCCTGCATGAGGGAAGCCCTGTTAGGGCAGCTGGCTGACCTTTTCTAGAGTGTGTCATCATTTGACCATTTCTTGGATTTGCCCTTTGGAGTTTTCCAAGAGTAGTTTTGGGCCTATGTAATGGTTCAGTGGATAAAGGCACTTGCCCCAAACCCTCAACTTGAGCTCAATCCCTGGGACCCAAACACATAAGAGAACCAACTCCTGTGCGGTGTCCCCTGCCCTCTACACATGTGCCATGCCCCCCCCCCAACACACAGAGAAAAAGAAATGTTAATTTTAAAGATGGAGCCCTGTGGAGTTCTATGGCTGAGCTCTATGTCCTGCCAAGTCAGGGGTCTGCTGTCCTATTTGGGTGACTTAGAGTTCTGTTCTAGTGAGATAATGATACAGGGTCTGGGTGGTCCTGCAAGCTGGGAGATGTATACATATATATACCCCTGTGTTGTGAAATCAGAGGACAGTTTGAAAATATTGTGGTGGCTGAGAGGAGGGAAGGAAGGAAGGACAGGTAGAGAAGGGAGGGGATATAAAGGCTTGACAGACAGCAGAGAGGGAGAACAGCTCTGCCTGTTGGTCAGGATGCAAGTGTGAGCCTGGCAGCTGGGTGCCCTTGGGTAACTGTAGACATTCATCCTGCACGCCTGGTCCTATGCATCTCTCTATCACCCACTTCCACCCCTTCACTGTCCAGCTTTTCTTCCATCACCCATTCCCACTCTTCGAACTGCAGCATCACCCAACACTGAATATGGTGTTGCCCTGAATTCTGGAGGGCTCCTCTGGAGGCTTCCACTGCCTTTGAAGTCAATGTACTAAAGATTGGTGAGCTGATCGCTGATCTCTCTGCTGTCAATGTGATGAAGAGAATCTCCACTTTGAGCACCCCCTTTTTTAGGGGTTGAGGTGTTGAAACTTTATTTATCAAAATTTGTTTTTATCCCAGAGGATGTGGCTGACAGGATTGCTAAGTATCTCTGGGTTGCTCAACTCCAGAGACACCAATGCCTGCACTCCCAGAGCACAACTCTAGGTGGCGCCATTCACATAGAATTCCATATGTGGATCCCCCCACTGGGAAAATGTGGGTGGAGAGCCATCCTAATGCCCTGTTGAGACCTAGCAACATTCAAATGAGGCAGGGATGGACAAAATGACAGTTAAAGTGCGGTCCTCATGAGAAGTAGGCACTGGAAAATAGAACTGTGCCCTGGAGCAGTGAGCGGTCTAAGATTAGCAGGGAGCAGAAATGACAGAGTACATCTATCAGAAAAGAAAAAACAGTCTTTGAAATCCCAAGATGGAAAGCTGGCATGGACCTTGCTGTTATCTCAGCACTTGGGAGACTGAAGTAGTAGGGTCGTGAGTTCAAGGTCATCCTGGGCTACAAGAAACTCTGTCCTAAAGAGACAAAATGACCAACAACAGTCCCTAGATGCAGGAAGAAAACTCACAGGTAAACACCCACTGGGGCCTGGTACTTAGCTGGTACACATCTAATCTGAGGTGAATAGGAATCAGAGTCTGCATTTCAGGTTTGGGGTTCTTGAGGACTGAGTGGCTTGTGAATGGGAAATTGCTGAAATCAGAAATGGAATCTTGGCCCAGATGGGGGTCAGGAATTTATTTCCTTCCTCTCCTTAGGAAAGCTTCGTTCATTGTTTAAGATGAAAAATAACAACCAGATGAATCAAGGAAGGATCGTTGGGAATGATAAGTAACAAACACCCTCCAGATGTGACCACTGAGCTGGGCTGGACTGGTTGCCTGGAGCAGTCACATGACAACTACACAGCTTTTTCAGGGTCTTCTTCTGTAATGTCTTCAGGGTCTGTGGCTCAATTTGTGGATTGCTATTTGTGTTCTTTGATTTTTATCAAATTACTGAAATGTATAGTTTATGCTGATTGATTTAAATATTTTATAAACTGGCTTTGAAGTCAATTAAATATACATATATTAATGTGTGTGTGTGAACTCTCGCTTGCTGGAGTGTATGTATATATACCACATGTGTGAAGGGGCCCATGGAGGTTAGAAGAGGGTGTTGAATACCATGGGCCTGGAGTTATAGGCAGTTATGAATGGCCACGTGTGTGGAACTGTGTGCTAGGAACTGAACCCAGGTCCTCTGCAAGAGCAGCCAGCATTTGACCACAGAGTCTTCAGCTCCTAATGCCCAAATTACAAGCAATTTCCAGGCCAACCAGAGCTACATAAAGAAGCCCTGTCTGAAAAATAACAACAGCAAAATTGTTTATGGTACTGGAGCTCAGACCTAGAACTTTGCACATGCTAGCCAAGGACTCTTTCCTTGTTACTTCCTCAGCCCCAGATTAATTCCTTATTTGTCTACATAAGATTTACATGCAAAAATCAGCCCTAAGGCTTAAAAGAGGGAATCTTTCAATTCAAAAATTATGTAATATACACTTTTCACAAAAATGGACAGGAGCTAGTTATGGTGGTACACACCTGTAATCTTAGCTTTTTTTTTCACAGTTAAATTCTTTCTATAAATAGTAAATATTATCAAAGCACCTTTTCAAAAATGAGAAGATTAGGTGAGAAATATAGTACATGAAATTGTAGATTTACAATACTTCTCAGTTATAATCTTAGCTTTGGGGAGGATGAGGCAGGAGGATTCATAGCCTGAGGCTGGCCTGGGCCTCAGAGTAAGGCTTTGTCAAGCAACATAACAAAAGAGGGGCTGGGGGAGTCATAGCAAACCTAAATAAATAGCTTTAGGTGTGGAAACTTCTAGATCTTGCCTATCTTCAAAGAAAGTGCAAGACGAATATAGGTCAGGGAGACTGAAGCAAGTCGGAAATCTTGCCTACTTTGGGCACTGGGGTGGTGCTGTCCCTTTTAATAAGACCTTAGTTAGGGCTTGAGCCTCAAGTGGATTAGGTGGGTGACCAGGCTGAAGGCCAGAAGAGGATGACCTCCAGAAGGCCCCACCAATGAATCTTTGCAGGCAGCCTAAGCTGCAATTCCAGAATTCACTGGGCAAAGAGACCTAATTCCCCAGCTTTTATAGACCTGATCGTTTGTGAAACTCTGGCAAGAGGCTTCCTCATGGATTTAAATTAGAAGCTTATTATTTTTTTTTTTTGTATTGAGTCTTTTGATTTCCAGAGCTGGTGTACCTCCTCCCAACTGAGCAGAGCAGAGGTGAGGAATGCCCCACCCTGCCCTGACTCAGGAAGCATAGAGCAGGGAAGGTGGGGATCCCTCTGCCAACTCCACAGGGGTGTCACTCTGCACAAAGGAATCCTCCACATTGCCCAGCTTCCCTGGGCTAATGAGTAACACAGGGTGGAGATCATGCATCCGAACCCTTAATGGCAGAGTTTGAAGCTGTTTACTCTCCATCCAGGATTAGGAACCTGTTTGAATTAGAAGGGCAGAGGGAGGCCAGGGTTTAGCTCTGTCTCCCACCTGCTCTCAGGGGCTAAGGCCTGAGTGCTGAACCAGCAGGAAAAAAAGTGAGAGAAACCTGTTTGCAATCTGTCTTTCCTATTGATTCGTCTGTCTGTCTCTCTTATTGATCTCTTGCCTTGCAGCTGCTTGGCCAACTTTTGAATCTTGATCCTCTCCACCTAGCTTCACCTCTTCACCCTTGTCAAATACCAGCATGGTTTGAGAATGTGGGAAGGAGAAAGAGAGAAAGGGATATTGTGTTGTCACGATGGTGGTAGGGCTCCTGTTATATATGTTCTCCTGTTATATATGTTCTCTGGATAGGGAGCCCCGCCCAGGATCCCTGAGCAACCCCTTACTTCATCCTGAAAGGAGGAGAAGGCTAGACCCTAGGAAGGACTTACTTTGGGCAGCAGAAGCAGCTCTGTTTGAGCTTTTATGAAAATTCAAGTCTAGTATTTTATTGAGAGAAATGTGGTCTTAAAATGGAACAGAATGAAAAGACTGTTCCCTCTGGTGTCCTGTTGGTGGGGACGTTGTCATTTGTTGTTGAAGCACAAAGCTCTTTTCTGGCAGTCTGTGCCCACACGTGTGCAAACACACATGTACGAGGATATGTTCATCACCAGGTGGGACCTGGCAGGATGCCAACAAAGGTATGTGTCACCCACACAAACATACAATCTGACAAAGTCATAATGGCATTGGGTCAGACCCACAAGCATCTGGGAATTGCAGAGGGTAAAGTCCCCGCCCCTCAGTGGTCCAGGGTACTGTTCAAAGAGAGCCTGGGGTGAGAAAAACCTCAGCTTTGGACTTTTGAGTCCCTCTTAGGGGTCTGGGAAACACAGTTTTCCTTGGGGAGCAGGACTATAAGAAATAGCATATTTTCTAACTGGAGCCTCCAGAAGCACAGCAGGCCAGCCTCGGGTGTTGTTTTTACAATGCACATTGTCTCCTGTAAAAACTCAGCAAGCAGTCCCTCTTCTGGGGCTTGAAATGCTTTGGTACACACAGTAAAGGGATGACCTTCTTGGAACACAGTCCTGCTGTAAGAAAGAGAGGGACACAGCTGATGGCCTACCCATCATCCCCTAAGCCCAGGACAAGAAAGTTATATGACATTGGGATAGCTTTGTAGCCCTGAGCTAAAGAAAAATAGATTTGGAAGGAACCAATGACTGATGTGGTGAGGACTAGGGGATCCCAAGGAGTGGGAACAAAGGCCAAGACAGTAGGGGAAGGCTGTGGGCGGATATGGGGTGTCTGCATCCATCTGGAAGGGGAGGAAAGAGAATATGTATGGTAAAAAGAAAAGAAATTAAAACGAAAGTCTGAGCCTGCTAAAGACTGCCAGATTCATTCAAAGAAGTGGGAGAGGCACTGTGCTCCCCCCCCCAGGGCTGGCTAGCCCAAGGGAGAGCCCCAGGGAGGCAATGGCCTCTTCAGGAAAGGTGAGCAGGTAGGCAGGGAGGAGAGAAGGTACGAAAAGAGGTCTGTCCACTGGTAGCACAGAAGGACCTGCTTCTCCCTCTCCTGGTTCCAAGCCAGCATTGTAGCCTCTCCCTGAGCCCAGGGCTGAGATTGACAGGACTGCAGCTTCTCTGGGTCCTGGGTAGATTTGAATAATTAAGTCATCTGGATTCTTATGATTTACCATTTTCAATGATAAATAGACAGCGCCCAAGCCAGCCAGTTGGCAAAACTCTGGTTGCTAGTTATAATTTATCAAGCTGCTAGCAGATTCATGTTTTATGCTAATGCAGAAAGACTCATTGACTAGGGGCTGCTGCGACCCGGTCAGCTCTTTCCTCAGGCACCCCTGAGGTCGAGAGGTCGGGGAAGAAGGGCTGAGGCTGATATGGATTTTCTGTAAGGGTCAGTGTAATTTTGTAATAATTCAGCAGTGCACACACACTGGCACATACACAGAGATATGTTCAGCCCCCCCCCACACCCATATCCCCTCTACACATGGGCAGCTGCACCTGCACAGGCCTCTGGGCCTGGGAAATGTAAGACTCGACTGGGTACATTTGTCCATCTCTGCAACCCACTTGCACAAGCACACTCTTGCTGTCGCCTTCAGGGATGTGATTATACCAAGATAAACTTGCAGACATGTTCAGCAGCCTAGAGAAACCACATTCTCCTCACACTCAAGCACCCCCACTGTGCCAGAACGGTTCTCACCACAAAGATAGGAGGTGCCCAGGACGCCTTTTCATCCATCCCACACCCTTCATTTCAGGGGATAAAAGCACCAAGTTTGGTACATTTTCCCAGTGTGGAAAGGGCTGAGTGTGGCCCAGCTTTTCATCTGACTGGGGTAACAGAGATAGAGCTAAGGAGACAGACACCCTGAGATCTGACAATGCAATGAATATCAGCTAAACTGAGCCAAATTTCTTTTTCCATCTCTTTATTTATATACCTATTCACAACACACTGAGGTCTCGGGGTGGCATACTGAGGTTGAGGCGATGCTTTGCTGGTGATAAGTACAAAAGAAAATATTAAGCAGAGTGAACAGCTATAGCTCCTGGATGCAAAGTGGGTCAAATTGTTCATTTTTTTCTTCTAGTTTTTTTTTTTTTTTTTTTTTTTTTTTTTTTTTTTTTTTTTTTTTTTTTTTTTTTTTTTTTTTAACCTCAACAAATGTGAACACCATTGCTGGCTTGAGGGGCCTAAGAACAGGTATGAGTCTGGGCAAAGATCTCTTTTTTCCTGGCTGCGGAAATCCTGGCCTTTGGTGTGGTAGGAAATGCTAATTCCAGACCAATTAAAACAGTCTGGACTCTATTCTGACCCCCAGGTGCCCTCACAACAGATCAATATGTGTAAGGAGGCTGGAGAAGCGGGCAGCTGCCCTTCTGAGAAGAGAATTTGAATTTTCTTTGATTATTGACAGGGCTGGAAGCTGTGGGCCCTTTCTCCTGGCAGCTTTGAGGTTGACAGGAGCACAGGAAAGATGAGTGGAGTGTCGAGTTAAACATTCACTTTCTTGTCCCAAACCTGGGGAGGGGCAAAGACAAACTTATAAAAGCGTGAACCGCAAGGAGCTCGAAGGAGGAAATGATTTTTGCTACCAAGCTTTGCTCCATATGTCTGCTTTGTTTGCTGAAATCTCAGCTCTTTTAAAGTTCATTGGAGTCTCTCCTTTTTCACAGGGTCAGGAGAGAGTAAAGAAATGGGTCTGGGTAGATAGTCCACATCTTTTCCATAATCACCTGGATTGGACCACCTTTCTTTACTCTAGCAGGGGTGCGGGTGCTGGCTAATGAGGGCAATCCATGTTCTGGAGCCAGAATCTAACAGCCTCTTCACCCAAGGAAAATAAGAACCCTAAATGCACCAAGAATAGGAAAACATGTTTTGTTTTAGAGATTTTGAGGTTCTAATATATGTTACTGACTTTCACCCCCTGAGCCTGGGGACACCAACACCTCTGTTCCAGAAACAGGGAAGGGTAGAAATGGAAATGAAGAGTTGTCTGCAGTGAGTCAAGGGGATGTGAAGGTCAAAGCCACAGCTGATTCAGAAAGTGAACTAGTACTCTACCCTTGGTTAGCAAAGCTTGGCTTCTCTTTTAGGGCCTCTTCTTTGAATACCTATGTTTGCATCCTCACGAACTCCAGAGACAGAGTGTGTACCAGCCAGCTTCAGGGTCTCAGAGCAAAGGCTGCTGGGATACAAAAAGCAAAAGTCCTGACTTGGAACCAGAGCACCCGAAAGAAACAGAGAGAGGGAGAGAGGGAGAGAGGGAGGAAGAAGGGGAAGTGCGCTAGGAAGTCCTGCTAAACAGAGACCTCCTTGAAGAGGGTACTATGAAGGTTGCACTATATAGTACCTAGCATGCCTCTCTGGCTGTTAGATTGTGGGTTCCCAGCCCATGCTCAAGGGTTACATTGCTCTTGGAAGATCTGACCCAATGGCCTACCCCATCTCACTTTGGGGAAACAACTTTGGGGGTTTATTTATTTATTCATTTATTCATTCATTTATTATTGTAGTGCTAAAGGTCAAACCCAGACCTCACAAATACGAGGTAAGTGTTCTACACACACACACATACACACACACACAAACACACAAATGAACCTCAATCATATACATACACACACAAAGAAACCCAAATCATGACATGGGCAAGAATATAGCTCAGTTGGACAGCCCTTGCCTGGCATACATAGGTACTGGGTTTGATTCTCAGTACCAAAACAAAACAAAAACTTGAATCTAATTGGACAGTTTCCACCAATGCACCATGGGCAGAGCATAGGAGATTAAAACGGGCCCAACAGGCAACATATACTCAAATATACCAAGTGGATTCCTCTATAGTCAGAGTCTAGAGTCATTTTGACAAATCTCTTGTATGGGTTTTGTAAATTACCCTATGTACTTGATACTTGCTTGTTACAGAGATTGCCCCTATTCTCTTCCTAACACAGAATTCCTTCTTTGCTTCTTCCAGGGTTTACAAACCTCATACCAGACTCATTTTAGATGAATCTCACTTGTCCTAGCATGAGGGAACTCCTTAACCTTGTAGGGTTTTATTTGGGTGGGGGGAGGTAATTGATGGAGAGGGAGGTAGCTAAAGATATCCTTTTGCTAAGGATAGAAGATCTTTTCTTCAAGCAGTGTGTGGTGTCTTATGCCTGTAATGTCAGTACACAAAAGGCTGAGGCAGGAGGACTCCTATGAGTTCAAGACCACCTTGATCTACATAGGAAGTACCAGGCCAGCCTAGGCTTTAAAGTGAGACTTTGTCTCAGAGAAACATCAACAAAATCAAGGTTTTTCTTCTTACCAATGAAGAAAACAAAGATCCTCTCTTCTACCTGGTGGAACAGGCCTCATTTTCTCCCTTTTCCCTTGTATATATTTGGAAAGCCAAAATTGCTGGGTAATCCTGTGATGTAAAGGGCTCATTTGACAGATGATCAAACTACAGGTCACAGAGATTAAGCACCGAGAACCCAGAGCAGAGTGACCCAGTTTCCAGACCCCCATTTGGCAGCAGGGTCAACACAGAATATCAGTGGTCCTCAGACTGGCTTTGGTCTACCCTATGCCTCACTTGTACAGCGACATCACCTGGCTGGGGGAGACAGTACTGCAGGCCAATGGGGGTGGTTTCCCCTCTCTCTCTCTCTCTCTCTCTCTCTCTCTCTCTCTCTCTCTCTCTCTCTCTTTTCACCCTCTCTCCTTTCTGTTTTACCTCTTATTTTAAAACAAAGCCCAAATGAACCAGAGCCTCTCCATTCTGCCCTCTACCAGTGTTTCTTTCCTGTATACTTCCCGTCCGGAGTCCCTTCCTCTGGCTGGGCACCTGGGCTTTTACAGGCATTACCGGCACATCTCCCCCCCCCCCCCCCGCAGTCTCTTTTCTTTGTTATTCTGCATTTTCCTGGCATGTCTTGTCATCTTCCTTTGTTTCTAAGTCTTCTCTCTGCAGTGTGCAGATGGCATAAATGGGCCCTTCCCCAGAGGAAGGTCTGGCAGGCATCCACCCAGCCATCCTTCCCACCATTCTTTCTCAACTCCCCTCAGTTTGAGACCCTATTCCTGGATGTACCTTTACTTAACATGTCAGGGTGAATGGAGTCCATAGCTCCCCACTAGAGGCTTAGGAAAGCTGTCCCAAAGGCTTGTCACTCCATCAATCCTAAAAAGAAAGAGGATGATAGGAATGCAAAAAGGATAGACAAGCCCACAGTTTGGGGTGGGGGGAGGCTGAGGCAGAAGCAAAGAAAAGCAGATTAATTGAATGGGGAGGGAGAAGCCTATGACCCTGGGCTTCTTTCTGAAAAGCTTCCGTTTTGGTTTCGTTCTTTTCCCAGAGTGCTAGGATTACAGGCATGAGCCAACACATTGCACTTCTATGTGAGCGTCACTGCTTTGGTGCAGGTCTCTTTAGGGTTCTCTATCAAAGGTCCAGATTTGGCGACCCGTGACAAACTTATTCTAGGCGGCCAGGCTGTTCTAACCTGGTCATCTGGGAGAACCCAGTTCCTGGTGGACTCTGGGCAGCTGCTGGTGCTTGGCAGAATATTCTCTAGAGTATTGAAAACAAAGCTCCCTTTCCCCCATATGCTCCAGGCTAATGAGGTCTAGCGGCCTGCAGAGACCCTCTGCCCTTTCAAAAAACAAAACAAAACAAAAAACGGTCCAGATGCAATTTTTATTTTTTATATTTGCCTTCATCCCAGTTCCTCCAGCCTCGGGGTTACTAGAGAGGCCTGACCTCAAACGCAGAGCCTCTCTATCAGGTATACCTTGCGCACCAGTCAGGCAGCCATCCATCCAGTGCACCTGCTGCGGCCTGCGCTTGCCGCCTACACTAAATCGGCAGCAGATCACTTCTGCGCCCTACCCTCTCCCCTAATCTGGTGCCAGCAATGCTTCCTGAGCCGGACTTCTGCCTTTTGAAAACCACTCTTTGAAAACCTTATCTCTTCCCAGGGTATCTCTCGTGGAGGGGGCAGTCACCCCCCCCCCGCCCCTGAGCAGCTGGGGCCTTTCTTCGGCCTCCCCCGGGCGCCAGAGAAGGTGGGAGGGTTGTGGGTTGTGCCGGGGATGGGGAAGAGTTGCATACTCCCTTAAGAGCATTTTAGAGAGATGGGTCTCTAAGTCAAACTAGATTAGAAATAGTAGTAAAGGTACTGAGAGTTCCGTTTTGCACTTCTAAATTAAAATCAGCAGAAGATCCCAGAAGGCTGAGCCTTACCTCTTCAGCATCCCACTACAGCTGCAAACACCTACTTTCCAACATCTCTGGCTTCTCTCCCTTCCTGTGGACCTGTTCCTGGGGATCTTCAAGGGCCCCTAAGGGCTTATCGGGGTAAATAGGTTTGGGACCACTTGGTTCTTTGGATGTACTTAGTCCAGACCCTGGAGCCAGAGATACCACCTACCTTCTGGAGGGGAGGCGTCTCTTCACCTACAGTCTCAAACCCCAATTCTGCTTCCTATCCCAAGACCTTGGAAAAAACTTTTTCGAAGTTCCTGCAAGTTGCATTTGGAGAAAAGAATGTCCCGAGGACACTGGGTCTCCATGTCGCTATTTTCTCCTTTCTTCCCTAGACTCAGAAGCTTCTCTACCCTGCGCCCTCTCCACTCCCGCCACCTGCCACCCTAGCACTCAAACTCAGAAGGGAAAAGATGTCCCGATGGCTGCCCACCCCCAGCCCAGATCCCTTGGAGGGCTAAAGGCCGGCAGGTCAGAGTTCGCTAGCGAAGAAAGCAGAATGGAGAAAGAGGAGAGAGAACCGGAGCCGCAGATTTCCAGACTGAAGCTTCGCGCTCCAGTCCCCGCTCACCTGCTCCAGACAGGCTCCTTTAGATTTTCGTCCACTCAAAAGTTTGTCCTCTTCGCAGAGTTTTTCCAGAAGAGGCTCACGTTTGACCCCGGGGGGCGGGGTTGAGATTCCCGAGAGGGCCCGAGCGCCTGATCAAAAGCGGTCGGGGGAAGCTGAACGCGTGTGACCCTCCCCAAATTAAGGACGAAGCGGCAATTCACAGAGCATCCGAGAGCGCCTTGGCTGTTAGCCCGGGGACATCCCTGGGCCCACTGGGTGCTAACGCCCGGGTGGCGAACACGGGGCAGCAGAAAGAAGGGACAGAGCCCAGGGTGCTGGCGTTGTTTCCAGTTTCTGCCCCCGAGGGTGTGTTCCAGCCCACACGTTTTTTCGACCCCTTCTGGGGCAGCGCTCAGGATCCCCACTTGTCGAAAAGGGAGGATGAAGAGCCCCTTAGCCCCACCCCGCCCCCGCGCCACTGTCCCCCCCCTCCCCAGAGCCGAGGGACAGACCGAGAATTGCAACTAGAAATTCGATCTATTGGTACAAGGCACCACGTGCTCGCGGGCTGGCCAATGACCAGGCCGCCCGGGATGAGCTAATAATGGAAGCAATTTGTAACTTTCAGAGCTCTCTTGGCCTAGGTACCGGTGGGAGGGAAGCTGGCAGAGGGGGAGATAGTACCCCCAGTTTTTCAGCCTAGCCTGTGTGTCTAGGGGCATTCGGACCCCCTGGCTCTCCTTTTCCCTAACAAGCAATCTGGAGAAGGGTTCTTCGTCCACTCCTGACCTACAGCACAGCCCGGTAAGCTGGTCTCTATTCCTCAAGCCACTTCTTCAAGCACCTGCAAACTAGCCGCCCTTCTTGCCCCATCAGACAATTGAAATTCAATTTTGTTTTTCTCTTAGTTGAAAGAAAAAAAAATACTCTTGTTTTCTTTAGCATTATCCTATTGGGAGGAAGGTATTAAAATCTGTGTACTTTCCTGCGATGGTGGCGATGCTATATATTCTTCTAGAAGTCTTTGGGGTCTCCAGGGAACTCTTCTCTGGGAGAGTTTACTTTTCCCTGGGGATGAATTACATCTTTGTACACTAATTCTTCAGCGATATCAAGTTCACCTTCCTTTTTCAATCATCCTCCAGGTCAGCATTTACAAATCCTTGCTTCCCACATTTTAAATTAATTTGTTTTTCTCTCTCCCCACTTGTTTTTATGTTGTTCAGAATCTCTAGTTTTGTTTGTTTGTTTGGGTTCCCCCCCCCCCAGGTGGAGTGGCATTTAGTTTTGCATTGATCCCTCTTTTTGTTTTGAAAATGTCTTTATTATTTGGGAAATGCTTTAGGGTGTGACCAAATTCTCTTTTGGTCAGTTCCAATATACTGTGGGAAGAACAATGTGGGATATTTCACACAGCTTCTTCACTTTTATTTTGCCTTGATTTTAATGTATTCACATTAGTTAAAGAAACCTGACCTCATATTTACTCTGTTGTTACACTAAAGCCATTTTTGTTTTTATTTTCTGAGTTTCATCATCTTGTACATTACTCCTTTTCCTCCATCCCCACTTTCATCTCCATCCTGCATCTCAGAAACCACACCTTCCATAATTTTCAGCTTTCAAATCACTCGTCCCCGGCCCTCAGAGGGGTAGGTGCCTGGAAGGAAGGGGAAACTATTCTTCTGAACTGCCTCAAGTGGGGACACCTCCTTCTGCTTCTGAAGTCAGTGGAGACAGGAAGGTCAGAATGACCTCTAACTTTTCATTTTAGGTTGAAATTCTTTCCACCTGTCTGTTCTGGGCAAGTACAGAATTGAACTTTTAATTCTTGCTTTTTCTCTTAAATTTTAGAAAAATGCAAGAAAGTTCTATTTTTAGAAAAATGCAAGCTAGTTTCATTTCAGCCTGTTGGGCCTTTTCTCTCCTGGGGAAGAAGTTTCAGAAATGAAACAGGATGTTTATTTTCACTCACTTTTGGGCAAGGGGGGATCTGCAGTGATGGGGATACCTTCTTTTGTTCCTTTTTTTTAGATGGGGGTCTCCCTATGTAACCCTCTCTAGCCTGGAGCTAGATCAGGCTAGCCTCAAACTCACAGAGATCCACCTGCCTCTCTACCTTCCAATGCTGGGATTAAAAGCTTGCACCAGGACTCCTGGTTAATTCTTCCTTTTTTTAAAAAAAATATTTATTTATTATGTATATAATATACAGAAGAGGACACCAGATGTCATCATAGATGGCTGTGAGCCACCATGTGGTTGCTGGGAATTGAACTCAGGACCTCTGGAAGAATAGTCAGTGCTCTTAACCTCTGAGCCATCTCTCCAGCCCCTACTTCTTCCTTTTTAAAAGTGTTTCTAAGAAGGTAAACTACTGGAATGTGAACTCCAATCTATTTGTAATTATTGAAGCTACAAAAATAAAATTGCAAGAGTAGCTTACTCAGGGAAGATGGCCGTGGGTAACTGTATCTATTCCTTGTTCCTCTCTCTGGGCACAGGAAGAGCCGCTCCTCCCCTGTGGTCCCAGCTCCATTGTCACATTGACATTCTGGGCACATGTGGCCCAGCCCCCATCCGCTTCTCCAAGTATGAATCTAAATTACTATTAATAAGGGGCCGCTCCAAGCTAATTGGCATTAAAAGAATTCATTTCAATTTGTTAATATTAAATGAACGCTCTGCACTTTAGCTCCCTTCCTCAGTCACCCAGGATTCCCAGATGAGTGATGGGAAGCAGGGTGGGGGAGCAGGCAGGATTTTATGTCTGGCTGTCTAGCTTGGCCACCGCTGGGCCTTCCCTGGGGGTGTGAGACCAGACACAGTGGGGGGAAATCTGACTGTCTCCTTCTTTATCATCTTGTAAAGCAGAAACTGTGGGAGAGTGTTAGTGGATGGGGGTCAAAAGAGAGACACAGAAAAGTCTAGGAGATAGTGTGGTGCAGAAAAGGGAAAATAGAAAAGTGGCGGGCAGTAAGATAGATAGAAATTTGGAAACACAAGGCTTGTGAGCTAGGGGTGAAATAGAGTTATGAAGAAAGGTCCATGCAGCTGAAAACCCAATCCCAGGGTTTAGGGCATACAGGTGGGGTCCTGTAGCTTCTAGCATATGACCTTAGATTTTTCTGTCACTTTAGTTTCTAGTTTCTTGGTCTCTGAAGCAAGGATTATATAATGAAGGACCTGTTTTAGGGTTGTCTGGGATTTCAAGAAATACACATCATGCTTAGTACACAGGCACCACTACTATATGTTGATTCTCTTTCTGATACAGTAATTAAGAGCCCTGGAGTCAGCTGCTGAGTTGGAATCTCAGACCTACCTTGAACTAGTTGTATGCTATTCAGCCCATGGTTCTATTCTCTCATCACTAGTAGAGTTAATAGCACCTGGACTCAGACAAGGAAGAAAGACTGGAATTTCAGTGCAAAGTGCCCAGAACAACTCTTCTCATGTTTCACGAAAGTTATGCACAACAACTTTCTATAGCTATGGACAATGTTCCCTTTGTGTAAACAAGTTGTGAGTGAGCAGACTGAGTAGGCTCCTTACAGCTCAGTTTGCCAGGACTGTTAACACCATCCTTAGCACCTGGGGCTGTGAAGAGACAGCCAATAACCCTGGAGGCTGTGGGACTCAGTTCTTCCCTGCCTCTATTATGGCCTTTGGGTTGATGGTGCCCTGCTAGTGTCCATCTCTTGAAAGACAAAGCCCCTTCACTTTCCCTTGGGGTGCTATTGATGGAGAATTTGCTTTCTTGACCCCATATCTCCCTATAGTGATAAGGTAGTCTCCAGTGGCCTGGGGAGGTGCATCTGGTAGAGAGTTTAACACTAAATACCCACTATGTTCTAGACCTCATTTAGCAGGAGGCAAAACAAGATCCAAGGAGAAGGAGACCCAACAAGATCAAAGTGAGGAAGTATCCATGTTGGAAGTTGAGCTCTGATCCCTTTTTTTAAATTCTATATTATAGACAAATTATATACAAAATGGTTCCATGCTTAAACTATAATAGAGCCATGAGACTTCTTTTGGGTTTTGTTTTGAGAGAGGGTCTTATGAAGCCCATACTGGCTTGAAACTTGTTATGTAGCTTAGGATGACATTGAACTTTTGGTTCTCCTGACTGCCCCTCAAATTATGGGCTTACAGACAGGTAGGAGTCACCATGTCTGGTCTATAGCTGTATACTTCTGAAGGAGAAGATAAAAGAAATCATCTGAAGTAAAAGTCAGGGCCAGGTTAGAGCCAGGACACTAGAACATCTGGAGAGAGAGAGAGAGAGAGAGAGAGAGAGAGAGAGAGAGAGAGAGAGAGAGAGAGAGGAGAGAAGATATTCTGTCTGAGAAGACGTCCCAGAGGAGGTGACTATAGGCCAGGATTCCAATGAATGGGAAGGGGATAAAAATAGAAAATATAGGGAAAAAGTTACACATTGGTGTGGAAGGGCAGGAAGAAAGAATCATGCCAAGGCTGGCTAAGAGTAGGGATATGAAGCTTATTTGCCTGGCACCAAGTGAAAGTAATCACTACTCATTGAGGGTATATTGTGTGTCAGTTACATGAGACTGCACTCATTGCTCACAATAATCTTCTTTAAAAATTATTTATTTTTGTTTCTCAGGGTTTCTCTGTCTAACCCTGGCTGTCTTGGAACTTGCTCTGTAGATCAGACTAGCTTCACAGATCTGCCTTGTCTGCCTGTGCCTCCCCAGAGTGCTGGGATTAAAGGTCACCTGAATACTCGTAATAATTTTGACAAGTGAGTTTTAGTACTTCTGAAGACTCCTATTTCTGAGAATCCACTTTGGGTCACAGGATCTGAGTGGCATAGAACTCACGCTTGGACTGTCTGATAAGAACCTGCCTCCTCCCTGCGCTCCCCCACCCCCCAAGTGTCATTCACTCCTTCTCCAGATCCAGGCTCCCCTGTGCCTTTACTTTTATAGTTAACACTGGTATCTGGGGAAAAGAGGTTAGTAGTGAGTGAAACCATGAGAAGGAGTGCTGGTCAGGCAGTAGAGACAAGAACTATTCTTAATCTGCATGAAGAAGGAAGTCTGTATGGGGGAGCTGCTAAGTCATTCTCTTGGGACTGCTGAACATGGGTGAATTGTAGGGGTGAACTGGGCCCCACCATTTTTCATTCAATGGTTTTTGTTTATGTCTTTTTTCCAGGGATGCCCTTGGAGATTTGAATCCTCTGTAAAGAGTACCAGTTGTCACAGAAACCCATTCTCTTCTCATAGGACAGCAGAGAGCCACACTCCACTTTCCAACACCCTCATCAGGTGTGGAGTCAGGAGCCCAGTAAGTCACCCAACCCTGAGGACACAGTAAGTTCTTTGTGCCCCATTTCTTACATCCAGGATAGATACTGAGATGAAGTCTAGCTGGAAGCTGAAGCATGAATGAGTGGTCCCTAATGGAGAGCAAAGCAACTGTGTTGAGAAGAACCCAAGTCCCCAAGTGACAGATGGGGGAGAGCTGATTATTCTCTGCTGCTCCCTTCTGCTGTCATTTCCATGACAAGTAAACTGTTCCCTAGGCTGCTGCTTGAGGCCTTTTGATTACAACTGCTTTGGTCAGCCTTCCCATACACTTTCTTATAGAACGTCTGCTGACTTAAACCCATGTTAAGGATCATATCCATGGTGGGATCATGATAATGATGACATTTGTTGATTCAGAGACTAGACTAAGGTGTCTAAGCCTGAACAATTGTCCTGACAACCCTCTGAGAAGTGTAACACTCTCCAGCTTACAAATAAGGTTTAAAGAAAGGAAGTGATGTACTTATATTCACTTATACTTTTTATTTGGGTTTTTGCTTTGTCTTTGGTGTTTTGAGATCGAGTCTTCATTCTGTAATATAGGCTATCCTGCAACTCACTATGTAGCCCAGACTGACCTTGCTCCAGCCTCCCAAATGCTAAAATTAGAGTTGTGAACTTTCATGCCTGGTAATCTTTGAGGGATACTAGGCTAACTTTGAATTCTTAATCCTTCTGATTCAAACTCTCAAATGTTGGGATTACAAATGTGCACCATCATGTCAGGTTCTGGGTACATTCCTCACCTTGGACCAAATCCAGTCCTCAGGTTAAAACTGGAGGGGACCTTAGAGAACAACTTGGGCTAGGTCATCCCCTGACAGCTAACCACATGGGCCCAGGAATCCCTGTATTTCCCTCAAGAATCATAGGGGACATTCATTTTATGTGTTGGGGTACTGTGTAAGGCTTTAGTAAAGAAAAGGGCCTAGGCATGCTGGCACAGACTTGTTACATTGCATTGTAATGCTAGGCATTAGGTTACATTGTAATGTAGCACTGAGGAGGTGGCGGCAGAAGGAACTGAAAGATGGGCCAGATGACTACCCCATCTTAAAACAACAAAAGAACCAAACAATGGCAACTGGCCCAAACTCTAATAACTATGATTCTCTCTTTTCTGTCTCTACACAGCCTGGATCATCTAGAATGAAGCAGGATGGTGTCCATGTTTCTTTGGCTAGAGCTTGGGAAGTCAGTCTGCATTTGGACTCACAGGCTCCTTCTGTTGGCTATCTGCCCTGAAGAGGGGTGGTATACATCTTTCCTCCACCCACATTGTCACCAGATGCTCAAATGTTAGGGAAGGCTCACTGGGGCCAGAGCCAAAGCAGCCAAAGGGACCACTCCACCCCTCTCTAGTCTTCACATTTCTATCTGGAACCAGGGCTCCCTCTTCCCCTAGGCCCCACATCTTAGCCCACCAGGAAGGAGAAAGGGAAATTGCCATAAATCCCCCTATTTACACAAGAAGACAGTGTGTTTCTTGTGCCAGAAAAAACACAGAAAGGGAGCTGTCAGGGGAGAAGGGACCCAGCCCCAGACCTTGAGGGGTCAATTTATCTTCTCCAGGCATGGCTTGGGGACTACCGCAGCTCTTTAGCTGCGGGAGATGCAGTCTGGGAGTTGGGGGGCAGCCAGCATAGCACTGCCTGGCCTTTGTTTCTGACCTCAGCCTTTCTGCTTCATCTCAGAGGCCCCCTTCCCCTGACTTTCTTTTTCAAAACAACTTTCCTGAAGGGTAACTCACACCAAGCAGGACCCCACTTGGAATGGACAGGTCATGGCTTTTGTATTTTCATGGCCATGTGCAACCGTCACGTCAATACAATCAATTTAGAACATTCTCACCCCCTTGGAGATAGCCTCATGTCACCAGTTCCCTGTTCCCTATATCCTTTCCAGCCTGAGAAGCCATTGAGATAGCTGCTTTCTACCTCAATGTCTTTTCCTACTTAGGACTGCTACAGGAATGGCTTTCTGTTATAGGCAGCCTTCTGGGGCCTCTTTTTCTTGGTTCATCCGTGTTGTTGTGTCAAAGCACACAGCCGTCCTTTGTTTTCACACTAGACACACCATATTCCAAGTACATGTTCATCAGTCCATGGGCATTTGGGTTGTTCCCCTGTCCAGATATTATGATTCTCTCCTTTTGTCTCTAGGCAGTCTGAACCATCTAGAATAAAGTCTGTGGCCAGGAACAGACAGGCCTGACTCACGTGAGGAAGCTTCTGGTTCCTATGGAAGCTGGGCCTTTGCCCTTGCTCTAGGGTGTCTTCCCATGTTCAATTGCTGAGGAGGGCCACTGAGCCCTTCCTCTAAGCCTCATTCTTTGGCCCCGTGCTGACCTCAGACCCTTCTCCTTCAGAGTCAGTATAAACGGGACATTTTCCCGAGGATGGACCCATGTAATCCTTTATCTCCACTGTGCTACAGACAAAGGTCTATGGAGGTTCCCTGGACCAAGGAAAGTCACCTTCTTGAAGGTGTGACTGCTTCAGAGTCCAGGTCTCCTGCCCCATGTTCCCACCTCACCTATTTGCCAGCACCAGGCTCTTTCCTGCCTGCACCAACCTTGACATACCAATAGGAACATCAAGATGTCTACAAAGGTCCAGATAGTACCAGGTTGCATTTGTTGAATGAGCAGATGGGATTTATTCCATGTTCTCTGGAAGTGAACTGTTCTCATCCCTTTCCTAGTCTGAAAATTAGCATTACCGCTTCATGAAGGTGGGTATTGAGAGCACAAAATGCTATTTATTGGACCAGCTGTACACCAAGGTATTTAGGTATCTGTTTTTTTTTTAAACTTTATTTATTCGTTATTTATTTATTTGCCTTGGTGTTTGCCTGGAACTGGAACTACAGACAGTTGTTAGCTGCCATGTGGGTGCTGGGAATCGAACCCGGGTCCTCTGGAAGAGCAGACGGTGCTCTTAACCGCTGAGCCATCTCTCCAGCCCCGGTATCTGGTTTTTTAATCTTTTTTTTTTTTTTTTTTTTAATGATTTCATGTAGCCCAGGATGGGCTGGAATTCTGACAGTGTAACTGAGAATAAACCTTGAGTTTTTCATCCTTCCGTTTCTACCAACCAAGTACTGGGATTACAGGTGTGCCCCAAGACACTTGATTTATGTGTCACTGGGAATGGAACCCAGGACTTCTTACATTTTATCCTACCAACTGAGCTATATTGCCAACCTGCTTTTTACATCCCAAGCAAGAATAATAAAGCCCATTTTAATCTCTCTTTACATTTATTTATTCATTCTGCATGTCTTTGTGTGTGCACACATGTTCACATGTGTGTAGGTCTGAGAACAACTCAAAAGAGTCATGTCTGGTTTTCCATTCACTATATGGGTTCCAGGGATCACACTTAGGTTGTCAGACTTGGTGGCTAGTGCCTTTAGTCGTGGAGCCATCTCAGCATTTTAAAGGGAAGAAGAAACTGGCCCCAGCTTCATCCTGGCCCTCTGTCCTCCTTCACTGTATAGTGGCTACTGTTGCTTCAGGGTAGGGATGGAAGGACTGGTGTGTCTTTTCAGGGCTTTGTTCTAACACTTGCTGAGCTGCCCATTTTTATGAAGATGGCTGGATTTTATCAGTGGAAGACTCTAGTGAGCCAGAGAACTGTTGGTGTAGAAGCAGGAGGACCTATCAGGGTAGCTAACCCAATGTTAGCAAGCGACTATCGTAGCATTCCTTGGCTCCTGCTCAGTTGGACTTCCAGCGTGATCTGGATAGCACACGGCAGGCTTGAACATGGTGTTATTTTTGTTTGTATGACTTCATTTCTTGAAAAAAACTTAAAAGAGAGCCAAGGCTAGGCAGATCATACGAAAAAGTTTGTTAGGCTACAATGTGTCTATCTTGCTTAATTTTACATGGTGGCATTTGCGTACTACTTACTATGGACCATAGACCCTGACAATTTTTCCTTTTGAGATGGAGTCTTATGTAGCAGAGGCTGGGCCCAAGCTCACTGTATTACTGTGGTTTGCCTTTAATTCTTGATCCTTACACCTCCCTCCACCTCCCAAGTACTGGAATTACAGGTGTGCATCACCATGCCCAGCTTGCCAAATGCTTTGTACCTATTAACTTGTTGTCTCTGTTCTGTGCCCACACAAAGTAACTACCATTGCTATTCACACTTTTCAAATAGGGAAATTGAAGAGCAGATCTTCAGTTTCTTCCCCAAGGTCACAGAGCCAGCAGGCAGTCAATCTGTGCTCAGGGCCTGGCCTTGAGTCTGTAAGGAATTGCTTCCCCAGGTGTTCTTGGCACAGCCATAACATTTGGGATCTATAGATAGTTTGGCAGGCCCTGATCCCCCTTCCTCCCTCAGTCTTTATGGCCCATTGGAAAAATAAAGCGGAGCTGTGGCTCCCAGGGTGACAATCCTTCGGCTGCCTCCTTGGCACTCTCATTCTGTCTCATCTCTTGGCAGTGGCTCCAGCCAGGAGTATCTCAGCTGCTGGTGCGGATTAAGATGTCTCAGGAGAAAGTGCACAGAGAAGCTGCTGAGCAGTAAAACCGTCCGCTGAGTATCAAGAAGAGTGTATGAGTCACTGCATGTTTGAGTGGGTATTGCTATAGCATAGCGTGGCTCAGAGTGAAGAAAGATGACCGAATGGCCAAACACTGAGCAATTTCGGGGACATCTGAATTGGCAATTACTGAAACTGTAGGTTCTAGAGGGCTTGACCTTGAACTCCTGATCCTTCAGCCTCCAACTCCTAATTGTTCAAATGTTCAGATGCTTTCATGCCTGGGTTTATGTGGTGCTGGGGATAGCACCCAAGACTTCAAGAATACCAAGCAAGTACTCTACAAGTTGGGCCACATCCCCAGCCCCTCTCTAGTGTTTAAAAATTCTTATTTCCTTTAGTTCCTCATTGTGGAGCCTAACATGTCTTTGTTTCAAGTTGGAACCTGAGGGGCTTGCCTGGGCATAGGTGGGGAGGAGACAGGCCCGTCTAGCCCAGCCTAGTTTTCCTACTCTTCTCTAAGAGAGAGACAGAGCAGAGATTTGGTGAATGAATGTGTCCAACTTTCTCCTAATGGCTTCCATTAAGTAATGAAGAATCATTGTTGCTATTTGAAAACAGAAAGAAGAAATATAGCAGGATGGCTTGTGGTTAGACCACAAGAGGAACCCGGTAGCTGCCTGGGACTCATGTTCTAATGACTACTTTGATGAGCATCTCACTGATAGTCATTTCCTTCAAGTTCTTCCAAGTTTCTTATCCTCATTTTGTAGTGGGAAGACACAGGAGGGTTATTGCCTCATGAGTTTGGGTGAAGATGAGGGAGCAGGGAGGAAGATGGATAAACCTTGGTACCATCCCTTGGCGCAGCACCAGAGATCTGGAACCAAATTGCTTCAGCTGGATCCCTGGCTCCACCTCTGACTAGTTGAGTGGTTGTGGACATAATATCTACTTCTTTGTGCCTCAACCTCCCCACTGATGATAGCACCTACAACACAGGCCTAGAGTCCATAGTGGACTGCTTGGAAACAAGTGCTAAAAAATGCAGCTGGAGAGATGGTTCAGCAGTGAAGAGCACTTGCTGACCTTCCAGAGGACCTGAGTTCAGTTCCTAGCATCTATGGATCAGTAGTTAAGAACATGTTTTGTTTTTGCAGGAGGCTGGGTTTCAGTCTCTAGCATCACTAGCTCACAACCATCTCAGTACCAGGAGATCTAATACCTAATTTTGACATCTGTGGGCACCAGGCACATATGTGGTAGGCATACATACATACATACATACATACATACATACATACATACATACATGTAGACAAAACACTCATAGGCGTCAAAAAAATTAATGCATCCCTAGGAAGATAAAATGACTCAGTGGGTAAAGAAAGGCACTTGATGACAAGCCTAATAACATGAATTCTGTACCCAACCTAAGGACTCAAGTTTTTTTTTCTGGAGCTCACATGGTAGAAAAAGAAAAGCAATTCTAGAATTCATTTTGACCACATGCATACTTGCACACTCTCACACATATACACCTACAAAACAAGTAAATGTTAAAAACTATTTTAGCAGAGCAGTGATGGTACACTCCTTTAATCCCAGTACTTGGGAGAGAGAGGCAGATGTGTCTCTGTGAGTTAGAGGCCAGCCTGATCTACAGAGCAAGTTCCAGGACAGCCAGGGCTACACAAAGAAATCCTGTCTTAAACAAACCAAATCAAACCCAAACAAACAAACAAACAAACAAACCAAGTATTTTAAATGTGGCTTCATGTTTCTCCTGTCTTTTACTTTCTGGAATCGTCTGAGGATTTTGAGATCAGGGAACTTACCCCAGATCCTGAAAATCAAGGAACCTCTATGGGTGGGTAGCCCTTAGGTGTACCATTTTAGACAGCATCACAAGGAGAGGCAGGCCCATGTGGCTAGGCCCAAGGGGTCAGTGTGGATACATGGTAGGTGGAAAAGTTCCCAGGGGCCCTCAGTTTCTCCAAGATTCAGGCAGGCACACTGGAATAGCACATTAAGCCCCTGGCTACAGAAACTTTCATTTAAACACAAATTAGAGCCAACAAATGTCTCTGGCAGGCAGATCAGCCATCCCAGGAGACTGAAGTTAGCCAAGAGAACCAACTGAGATAAGGCAGGAGTTTAAACTTCAGGAGATACTCTTTGGAATAGGCCAAAACAGGATTCCAGAAGCCCCCTGCTCGTCTCCTATCTTCTCTGTGCTTCATGCCAGACAGGCTGGGTTCTCTGCTATTTCCTCCTCCATACAGAGAAGTTTGTGAGGCTGGGTCTCTGGGAACCTTTGAGCTCTGGTACTTCACAGAGCACTTAAGGCCAAGGACAGGTGGGAACTCTCCTGTCCTTTGGCTTCAGAGCTTCTAAAGCATGGCTGGTTGCTTGGCTGGCTTTCGGGAGCAGGTGCAAGGGCACCCAGCTGCGGGCTTCTTTGTGGGTGTCTGCAGACTTCCTTGATGCCATGCTCAGGCAGGCCTAAAAAAAGGATGGCTTTCTGGCTCTTTCAAGCCCACTGAGCCCACTCTGGGCTGGAGGATGAGATTGTCACTACAGTGTTCCCTTTGTCACAGCACCCATAAGGACGGCTGAGAAAGACAACCTCCACAGGGCTTTGCTCCACTGTCTCTCTCCCCAGATGACCTTCAAAAATCTTTGTACCTTGCTTTCCTGGGAGGCTGAAAATGAAGAGGGCATGTATCACCCCAGCCTTAAGCCCTCCCCCTCCCATGTAGAGCTTCTGTTCTTCACAGAATGGGAAGAACTTTAACTATGGGAAGAGAGAAGAGAATTGAACCACAGAGAGAATATCTAGGTTGGATACAGAAACAGACCCCAAGTGCCCATTAATGACTTTGAACTCAGAAATATCTGTGAGGCTTGGGTTGCTGGCAGGGGCAAGGGCAATGACCTCAAAAGACCACACCAATCCTGAAGGTCCCTATAACTAGAAGGAAAGAACCTTGGCATGTTGCCTGCCTCAAAACTCATAGATGGAGCTGTACATCTGTGCTTGGAGACGAAAGACCCAGCTGTATTCCCACCTTGCTTGCTTTCCTCCTCCTTCTTAGTGCTTGGCTGCCCCGAGAGCCCCAGGCCTGCCCGCCATCTGGGTATCTCAGAGGACAGACCCCTGCCAAAAGTATGCCAGCATTGATTTATAGCTACACACACACACACACACACACACACACACACACACACACACACACATACACACCACACACACACCTTGGCAAGCTTGGGCTGTGTGCCTAAACCTCCTCTGCTTTGAGAATTGGCACTCCTATTAAAGGGCTAGAGGAAGGGAATGCAGGGTCATCCAAGAGCCAAGCCGGGTATTCTGAGAGCTAAAAAGAAAAGACCTTGCCCATTAAGGCTATGGGTACCTATCATTCCCAGGGAAGCTTCATCACTCAACATACCCTTCACGAAATTAACCTTGTGACATCGTCTCTTCAGTAACTAAAAGCTCCTTCAGTCCAGGGCCAAATGCCATTGTGTTCCTGACTGTGAACTTGGTGGCCAGCACAATGCCAAATTATAACAGAGGCTCAGTAGAAGTTTGTCAAGCAGAGGATATAATGAATCCTAGAAGGTCCTTCCATGGGTCAGGGAGTGGACCTGACCTTGCACATCACAGTTGGCCAGCCCTGATTGCACCTGCTGCCACTCCCAAGACCTCTCTCCAGAATCCTTTCTCACCCAGTTATATTTGTTGATCTAACACCAACGGAACCAGTTGGCTACCCAGACCCATCCCTCAAAAGGAATAAGCATGAAAAATCAAGACATGGGCAGCTGTGGCACCCATTAGGCAGAGGACTAAGGCAATCACAAAGTGGAGTGGTGAAGAATCATTAAGCTGGGTGCCAGAGAAACCTCCTCAGAACAAGGACTGAGATGGGATCTCACTGGATAGCCCGGGCTGGCCACAAATTAACAATTCATCTACTGCTGCAGTGAGAGGATTGCAGATGTGCATCACCATGTCCAGCTGAGTTCAGACTTTAAGAGGGAGAAGAAGCCCCAGGAAGTAGAGTACAACATTCCTGAAATGGTTCAGCCACCTGCAATGCACTCAAGTTCCTTGGCTGGCAGAATAGAGGGGCTACTTTCCCAAATCCCACACTACATCTCATCCAGGTTCAGAAAATTCATTCTCCTCAATACTGAGGTCATTACCTATAATCCCAGTAGCTCTAGCCTAGCCTGAAAACTGTTTTAAAAACACAGTGTCAGACCCTACCCTAGAGCTATTGAATGAACCTATCTCTAAAATGAACCCCAGGTCACTGCCTGTACACACAGGGTGAAGAGCATTGACCTAGATCACATAGGGGTGGGACAGAGACCTTGAATACTTGATATGCAAGAGATGAAGCCTTGGATTTTAATCAGAGATGGGGTTTAGGAGGAACACATGTTTCCATATGTGTCTCTGTGTTGTGTATGGGTATGTGTATTGGTTACTTTCCCCATTGCTGCAACAAAATATCTTGACGAATGAACTCAAGGAAGAAAAGATTTATTTTGGCTCAGTTTGAAGATATAGTCCATTATAGCAGGGAATTCATGATGGAGGCAGTTGGTCACTATGTATTTGTAGTCAGGAAGCAGAGTGATGAACGCTGGTACTCACCTGGCTTTCTTCTTTTTATTCAGTTCGGGATCTCCCAGCTATGAATGGTGTCACCCACATTTACATGTGTCTTCCCATTTTGACTAACCTATAGACCTACCCTAACCCTAACCCTAACCCTAACCCTAACCCTAACCCTAACCCTATAGACCTACAGTCATGCCAATAAAAACTTAATGATAATTTTAAATCCTATTAAGTTGGCAGGAATAAACCTCACAGTGTGTATGGGTATGTGCACGCTTTTGTGACTGAGTGCATGTGAGTGTGCAAGTGTGCACATGGGTGTGTTTCTAACCCTAAGCCTGTGGACTGGCTGAGGCTGTCCATATCCATGAACCTTTTCTTCCATGGGTGTAAATTACTTAGTTGCCTTCTTTACCTCTGCCTGCAGCTGTAAGTCAAAAGGATCCAACTGCCCTTGGGTGGTGTGGACACCTCTGTAGCAGAGAAGACAGCGGAGCTCTTGTTCCTGACCTCGGGCGATCCATTTATCTGATCCAAGTCTCTTAAAGGCATCCTGATGAGCCCAATTGCTTGCTAATGGTTATGAGCTGAGACTTGGGGATTTATGGCTGAGGTTCTTTGGTCATGATTCAGGAGGCCAGGCTGTGTATGACTTCCTCTCATGGAGGCCAGGCTCAGGATAGGACTATCTCTACCTTGCATCTGGGGCAAAGAAATAGTCACTGGATAGGGCCCAAGTATCAGGGAATCAGACCTCATTGCTATGTATTTGGTGAGGGAGAAGGGGTATGTGTGACAGTGGAGCAATGTGCAAAGGACAGGGGAATCAGAACCAGGTAACAGATCATTAGCTTGGGAGCCTCGTTTTCCTGAACTGTTGGTGCACCTTGTGACACCATCCCAGGTTCCTGCATGTTGGTGATGGACACCTGGAACACCACTGTGCAGACTGAGTCAATAAGGATTGGGATTTAACTCCAAAACTTCCAAAAACTCGCTGGGAGTCTAGCACTGGCTTTGTCACTGACTTTGTAAGAGACCCTTTCTAGACCTCAGCTACTCTCTATCTACTAAGCGGGACTGAATCCAAAGTCCTTTTATCTTCTTGCTTCTCATGGTCCTAGCTGGAGTCCTTAGGTTAGAGATGGAGATGTGGGAGTGACTCACTGCCACTCAGCTCAGCCAGAACATCCTTCTCCTTCATGGTGCCATCTGTGAGGGCCACTTCGAGTTAGGTGTTAGGTCCTGTTTTAGGAGTTCAGGAGGACAAAGGTGATTAGGAAAGACTCTGCTAGGGGCAGCTGAACACTGGTGGGAAGGCTTGATCTGCCCATATGTTCTGCAGGGCTGTGTCTCCAAAACCCACTTTCTTCCCACACAATAATACACATATGGTATACATATTTATATATCCATTACACACACACACAGACACGAGACACACACACACAGAGTGTGTCTATGGAGTGTGACCAACTAAAAAAGAAGTCAAATATTGTAGAGAAATACCCACAAAGGACCCAAATGGATGGCTTTCTAAACTCCAGTTTTGAGCAGGGTCTTCATGCCTCTTCCATACTCAGAATATCCTGAAGCTAGTCATGATTGGACTGGCCTCCCAGATGCTCCTCCTTCACTCTGGGTCACCCTCCCCCAGTACTACATCCCAGTGTTGAAACCCTGGAGATCTCTAGGGACATGGACAGCAGCCAACTTAGTGATGTTTCCTGAGCACATGTTCTGTGCCTGGCTATGGGCCAGAAGCCGGGGTGAAAGAGGGAAATTAGACTTGATTCCTGTTCCCAAGATGCCGCAACCGTGTAGAAGGGCAGTCTCTATAAACAATGACAGCACCAAATGCTCAGGGACTGTATTGCATAGGACCACAGGAGGACAGCATTATGGGAAAGGGAGTCCTAGAGGAAGATATGCAGGGCTGCTTTCTATAAACCTGTTGTGAAAGGTTAAAAATGTACAAAAGCAGACATGTGGGAACAACATTATAATCCCGGCGCCTCACCACTCAGTTCCTGCTACAGTGGTGGTAAGACTCTCTCAGGCAGATACCGACCCCCCCTACCCAAGTGGGACCCTCATTTTAGCCTGGTCTGAAGTAGTTTCCCAGCGATCCAGAGCTGAGGGCCTCTGTGGCCAAGAAAGGAATCTGGGGCTGGAGCTCTAAGAAAGGCCAGGCTGGTGCATTTGTCTGATCCAAGATAGGAGCTCCTGCTCCCAGACTATCCTTGTCGCTCTATGATGGGGAGTCCCCAGGCGTTTTCCACAGAGAGCTACTAAGAGCAGGAATGCAAGACCTGGTGAGGCTGAGGGCGGGCACTGCCGGGCACTGCGGGCGCAGGGAGCCCTCCGCCCCGCCAGGCGCGCGGCCTTAAATATTACCCCGGAGTTTTCAATTATCTCTTCTTAATGGATTTGCAGGGGCTCTTTCATCAAGCGCGGGGTGGCTGGGTGTGGGGGTGCGGGGAGCGCGCGGCGAGGGCTGGAGCTGGGAAAATGGCCCATATTTCAATATTAAAGCCCTTTACGATCGTCAGCAGCATGAAAGATGCTGCAAATAAAGCGGAGCCGCCCGCGCCAGCCTCTCCATCTAGCAAGTTTTAATTAACGCTGAGGGGGAGGCAGCTGCAGGGTGGGGTCGGAGCCGGGCCAGAGACTGATCGCGCAGCATCCGGACCCGGGTCTGCAGCCGGGACGCAGGGATTTGGGTTGCTGGCAAACCGGACGCCAAAGAGGCCGCGGAGTGGGTGCGAGAGATGCAAAGGTCTGATGGCTACTGAGAGGGCCACCGAGCTCTTCCCTCCAGCCTCCATCTTTTGCCTGTCTGTTCCAGCCAGCAGCCCCCAGCCATTCCACGACCCCTGGGGTTGGCATTCCGAGGCCGGAGTTGAGCAAGCAGGATCCTATGATCCTCTTCTCTCTACTCCCCCACTCTCGGTAGCTGCGGTTCCTGGACGTCTGCTTTTCCCATCACCCGCTAGGTTTCCCGGCCCGCCCCACTCTCCACGCGCGGAGCGGCGCACACAGAAGCGCCTCTGTTTGGCCTTGGCAGCGGCCTGGTCCAACAGCTTGCTCTTGAGCGGCAGACCCATCCGTCAGGCGGGACGGATGGAGCGACGTCAGGCTGCCCGCTCAGAGGACTCCCTGGGGAGCCACCTCTGGCCTTGGCCCAAACTCCTTCTTTTCCTTTCTGCCTGGCTAACCTTGCCCGCAACCGCTAGGTCAGCATACAGTTTTGTTTCTAGGCCCTTTGGGCTCTCAACATCCCTAGCCTGGGTCCTGGGGTCTGGAGGACACACTCCATTCAGTGTGTCCCAGGGCCACACTGGACATTTCTTCCCTCACCTATGTCCCCATGGCATGCTATAACTCTGGCAAGAAAAAACTCAGAGCCCTGAGTGGACCACGATTCTAAACTAAATTCTCCCATCAACTGTCGCTGTTTAAACCAAGCAAAGTTTTGGGGGTTTTGTTTTGTTTTGTTTTGAGACAAGGTTTCTTTATGTTGCCCTGGCTATCCTGGAACTCACTCTGTAGATCAGGCTGACCTCAAACTCCAAGATCTTCTTCCTCTGCCCCTGCTGAGATTAAAAGCATGCACTTCCTCTGCTCAGCAAACTAAGCAAACTTAATACAGTGGAGGAATTGGAGAAACTATACAAATAAAAGACATAGTCTTTATTCTTTAGAATTTACAGGGACTTGATTTCTATTTTAAAGTTTTTGGAGAAGTTAAATTCTCTTATTGTGTTACTGGCAAATACCCTCTTGACAAATTCAGTCCTGCTGTGTATGTTTTTTTTTGAGACAGGAATTCACTTAGCCCAGGCTGGCCTCAGATTCACTCAGTAGCTGAAAATGACCTCTATCTTTCTGATTCCATCCAAATTCTGAGATTACAGATGCTGCCACCGCAGTTTATATATGCAGTGGTGGGCGTGAATCCATGGCTTTATGCCTGGTAGGCAAGCGCCTTATCAATATCCAAGACAATAAATTCTATGTTAAATCAAAGAAGAGAGAGGAAAGAACAAAACTTCTTAATATGTGGTTTTCTTGGTGTTAACTTGTGAAATTTATCTATAAAATCTGCTTAAAATGCTTCACACCTAGACATCAAGTTGGGCTTGATGTGTGTTGGGCTACAGCATATATCTCACCAGCAAAGAGAACAAGAATGAACTCTTAAGTGCTTCAGGGACATATAGGGCAGTAGGAGGAGGACTGAAGATTAGAATATGTCGAGAGTTTAGTGGAAGAGGATTTCCTGGAGGAGAAGAATCTGGGTTTGGAGAAACATAGTTTCTAAAGTAGGACAGATTTATATTTTGTTTCAGGTGGGAAACAAATATTTTTTTAAAGATTTATTTATTATGTATACAGTATACAGTATACAGTATACAGTATACAGAAGAGGGTACCAGATGTCTTTATAGATGGTTGATCATGGGGTTGCTGGGAATTGAACCCTGGTCCTCTGGAAGAACAGTCAGTGCTCTTAACCTTTGAGCCATCTCTCCAGCCCAGGAAACAAATATTTTTGAATACAACATATTTTCCCTGACAATAGATGGGATGTGTGTGGTTATGGATCATTCAGGGTAGACAGTGGAACCTTTTAATAAAGCTGGAGGTCGAAATGAGCAGGCAGGGAGCCCAAGGTACCCTTTTCTAGAAGAGTTTTCCTGTCCTTGGCAATGGGCTACAGGAAAGACCAGAACTGTGGGACTTGGTTTTCTCCCCTTGTGCCATTAGAAGCTTTTGAGTACATGGATACTAAAGGGCAATCCCTCCTTCTCCTGACTTTGTTGGTGGAGGGATAAAAAGCAGACTCTCACCCTCTTACCAAACTGTGAAGGGAGACAGAGCCCAGACACCACTGTTGTAAACACAACTAACCAGATAATCAGAGCACAGAGGATGTCAACAAAGAGTTTATGGTCTATGGAAAGACAGACCACTTGTTGGTTCTATCATCTCTTAGAAAGTAAGAGTACAGAGGACTCCATACCTTGATTCAGTAACTAGAGATACAGCTGTGAAAAAAAAAATAAAAAGACAGGACTTGTTTTTGTTAGGCATCATAGAAGATATGTAGAGGTGGCTGGAATCTAGGATCATAGGGACAGTTGCCATGGATAGAGCATATGGGACATCTAGCCTAGGCTGAAAGGGCTGCACAATGACACAGGGATGCACCTCCCAGTCTTCCCCAAAGGATGCAGACATCATCTACATTTTCAGAAGATGTGGCAGGGAGAAGAGTGCTCTGCCCTAGAGTTTGAGTGCCTGTTTAGTATCCAGTCAGGAGTCTGTGGCCAGCTAGGCCCAGACTGACTTCTTGCTTCTAGTCACAGCGTGGCCAGGACTGCAGTAAAGCTGTCCTTCCCAGTAGTGAAGCTCCACCATGCACAGTCAGCCATTCCCAGCCAGCCATGGATGAGCTTATCAGTTCTCTGTTTTACAACAGCCTTAGACTGGGCTATCTGAGGAGGCTAGTGAAGAGAGGGCTCTGTGGAGGGCCTATTCCTTCCTCCCTCTTCTTGCTGATAACAGTTTTGAGACAAACCAGACTGAAAACAAAAACAAACAAACAAGCATCCACTACCACTAAAGAAAGATCCCCATGTGATCCATCTATCTAGCTGCAGCTGGAGGAAAACCAAGCCAAGAGAAATATGTCATTGCCTCAATGAAATAGGAGCCTCTACCAGCCATCCTACCTTTACCTACCAGTCTGTCTGTCTGGTCTGGGACAGGAAAGGTGAAGTAGTCAAGCAGGACAAGACAACAGGAGCCATTGTGGTATAAACAAAGCTTGAGGCAAGAGTACTTGGGTCTCTCCAGCAAAGCAGAGGTTGCAAGATGAGGTGGGCATAAGCATTTGAAAAGTCCAGCAGACCAAGTGAGGGGCATAGAAAGTGATAAACTCGGGGGGCTGGAGAGATGACTCAGTGGTTAAGAGCACCGTCTGCTCTTCCAGAGGACCCGGGTTCAATTCCCAGCACCCACATGGCAGCTAACAACTGTCTGTAGTTCCAGTTCCAGGCAAACACCAAGGCAAATAAATAAATAAATAAATAAATAAAAAATAAAGTTTAAAAAAAAAAAGAAAGTGATAAACTCCACAGGGCCTGTGGGTCAAAGTCTGACTTTTCCCTACAATACAGAAAGCAGACTAATTTGGCTCTCTTGTATTTGTTACCCAGTCTTCAGGTTTTGTCAATTTGTTGATAATTTTTCATCAGCCCTGCTTTTGAATTTTCAAAAACAAACTAAATCATTTCAGATAAACAACCCCTTTGTCCTCTTTCCAGTATATATGTCTCCTGCCCAGAGGCATCACTATCATGAACTTAGGCTGGTTCTCTCAGCCATGCTTTCATATTTATAATTTATAAATGTATCCAAGAATAACATATTGCTTCAGAGCATTCTATCTTTCTTTTTCTGCACTTAAAAAAAGTCTCTATTTGAATTTTGTAGCAGAATATGGGCAAGAACAAAATTAGGCTTATGGCTTCTAAGCAGGGCATTCAAGGTGACAGTCGTTGAGGGGTTAGACAGAGTAATTGACACTCAGGAGAACGGGCAACCCAGGTCACCTACTGAAGCCTGTGGGGGCGGGACTGTGGTGTACAAGCTGCTTTTCAGCACCATGAACAGGGCCTACAACCTTGTGGAAGATGACCCGCATTTGTTGACAGAGAAGTTTATCCAGTTGAGAGATCCAGGATGAGCCCCAGGTTCCTAGTTCAATGAGTCCATTGAGTTATAGCCCCAGCCCTCTGGAGGAAAGCCTTAGCAGGGAAATTGGATTGCCTTGAAGATGAGTTCACAGCTAATGAGGTTGGACTATGCAGAGCCTCTGGTGTCAGTGGACATCTTGCGCTCCTGGTGGTCAGGACCCGGAGATGACATGAAGGGCAGGTTTAGTGATGCTGGGGGTAAAGTGATAGTTGATCCACAAACCAAATCCAAGCACCCTTTTACCAAGAAGACAACTGTGCAACCCAGCCTTAGTGCCCACACAGAAGCATTTGCTGCCCTTTGCCAGTAGGCACCTGCAGTCCATTAGCCGGGGCAGACCAGAGGGAGAGGAGAAAGGGGTAATAAGTGATTCTAGAATCATAAAGACCTTGTCAATCGCCCACATCCCCAATTTGGTTCCCATTCTGTATTCATCAACAAGACAAACAGGCAGTGATCACAATTGCTTCCTGGAGACTTCTCCTTGACCAATCTAGTCTTCATCCAAGGAAGAGTGTGAAGTACAGCTACTTTGCTTCTGAGACCCAATGCTCTGACCCTCATCCAGAAGTCTATCTTCTGCAAAAATAAACAAAACAAACAAAACCCTTCCAAGCTACTCAAATACCTACTTATTCCGCCCCGGTTTAGTTACTGCTTACCCTCTGCAGCTAATGCACCTGTCAACAGTCCCCTGCCTGTGACCCCAAGTTTCTCCTTCTCATTCCTCCCCATTACCCACAGCACTGGTTTCCTGGATCCTAGCATTCTACATTTTTAATCCTTCTTCCTGGCTTCTCCTTGCATTTAGTTATAATTCTTTGGGTTCTGACTATAGCTCAGGACCATATTCTCATTTCATCCCTGGGTTCTCCTGAAGATAATCTTGAACTGTGATTCTCTTGCCTTCAAATCCTGAAAGATCTCTTCTTCTCTGGGTCCAACCTCTAAAGAAGGCTGTAACCAGCTCCTCCAATGCTGACTTTTGTAGGCTTCTAATTTTACCACAGCAATATAACTTGCAAAATACCACTTCTCTGCACCCTTATATTGAGTAGCATTCCGAACCTCAGGCCATGTAGGACCCTACCTTAAAGGAGTGTAGGGGCAACATGGAATTCAGTCACATGACTTGTTCAGCTAGCCAGGGTTACTCCTTATTGGGTGTAGTTAGGGGAGATACACCTATTGAGTCAAGTAACCCTAGGAAGGTATATCTTGCAGTCATTCTCAGAGGTCCAGGGTTGCTATGGGGACAATTAAAAGCGGGAAAGCTTTGAGCACTGGGAATCCTGAAGGTGTACAGAGGCCCCTTAGGCAAAGGGCCACTGGAGAGAATCATCAGAAAAGAAGGATGAGTCTTGAGGTTTCCCCACAACCATAAAGCTTAAAAGTGTCAAAGTTTCAGATAGCTTTAGGGATTTTCCTGAAGAGTCAAAAGGAGTTCCAAGCTCCTTTTAGTCATCCATGAAGTGACTACTTGGTTAGTTGGTAACTTGGATTTAGCTAGTAATTATTAAACAGTAGTTAACAATAAAGTCTGAAATTAAAATTGCACACATGCCCAGAATGTTAGTACAGACCTTTAATCCCAGCACCCAGGAAGCAAAGACAAGCAGAGCTTTGTGAGTTCAAGGTCAGTCAGATATACATAGCAAATTCTAGGTTAGCAGGATTACATAGTGAGATCCTATCTAAAAAAAATTAAAAAAAAAAAAAAAAAAGAAGTTGCATACTGCCAGACTGGATGGCACAGGCCTTTAATCCTAGTGCTCAGGAAGCAAAGGCAGGTGGATTTCTGAGTTTGAGACCAGCCTGTTCTACAGAGCTGGTTCTAGGAGATTCAGGGCTACACAGAGAAACCCTGTCTGGAAAAGGTAAATAAATAAAAAAATAAAATTTTGTACATCATGGTCTTAATGGCAAGCTTAAAGGAGAGCAGTGTGGAAGAAGAAACAGTGTTTGTTTAGTACTGGTCTTTTGAGGAGCACAGGATGCTCACTGGTAAAGGTGCTTGAGACCAGAGCCTCATAACCTGAAATCCATTCCCATGACCCACATGGTGAGCAAAAGAACTGACTATGGCAAGTTGTCCTCCAACTTCCACACAAATAAGGTGACACACACACCTCTCACCTCCACCTACACAAAATAAGCAAATGTCATATTATTTTAAACTTTATTTATTATTTATTTATTTATTTATTTGCCTTGGTGTTTGCCTGGAACTACAGACAGTTGTGAGCTGCCATGTGGGTGCTGAGAATCGAACCCGGGTCCTCTGGAAGAGCAGACGGTGCTCTTAACGGCTGAGCCATCTCTCCAGCCCCTTATTTTAAAAATAAAGAAGAAAAAGTAGATTCTGTGGACTTGTGCTACAGGTTGTAGCCTTATTACTGTCCAGCCTACTGACTCTTGCTATATACTAAGTAAACTTCCTGTCATGAGGTTAAAAATAAAATGTATGGGTAAGAGATGAGAAACCCTGTCTCTTGTCCAAGATCCATCCATCCATGACAATGAAGTTTCAAGTCTGTCTGTGAAAGTCTTTTTAATATTAGGGACAGAGAATAAACTTGGACCCAGGAGTCTGTCAGAAGGACACCATCCCCCCCTTTTTCTCCTCCCTCTGCCCCCCCTTCCTTCACACAGGAACACAGAAGTGGACATGCCTCCCCGGCCTGTCTAGTTAAAGATAATAGAATGCTACATACTCTATTTGTATCACACATAATTTGGATTTTCCCTTTAATAATAAGAAGGCTGGAGAGATGGCTCAGAGGTTAAGAGCACTGACTGTTCTTCCAGAGGTCCTGAGTTCAGTTCCCAGCAACCACATGGTGGCTCACAACCATCTATAAAGAGATCTGGTGCCCTCTTCTGAATACTGTAAACATAATAAATAAATAAACATTTTTTAAAAAGAAAATAGAATAAGAATAATTTTACCTTGAAATAGTGTGTCACTATATAGGCCCTGGCTGCCTGGAACCTGCATGTAGACCAGGCTGATCTCAAACTTACTACAATCCTTCTCTCTCCCATCTCTAGGACTGTTGGTGCACACCACTATGTCTGGTGAACCAAATTTTTTTGAGGCCTTGTGATTTTTCCTTTAAAATATTCAAACTTTGCATAATATATTTTACACTTTTTTTGAGACAAAAATGTAGCCCTGGCTAATTTGGAATTCCTGGTTGACCTACAATTGACAGAGATATACATGCCTCTGCTTCCCAAGTGCTGAAAATTAAATGTGGGCACAAACATGTCCAGTCTCATTTTACACATTTTAATATAAAAAGGTTTAAGTTATTTGCTATCAAAGTCTTCTGTGAGGCTAGAAAAATGGCTAAGTTGTTAAATTACTTTTTGCATAAACACAGGACTCTGAGTTCATTCCTAGACTCATGAGAAGAAGTATGGCATGGTGACAAGCTAAGGAGGAAGAGACAGACGTGTCCCTGTGGCTTGATGATCAGCCAATATAACTTACTTGAATAGTCCCATGCCACTGAGACACATTGTTTCAAAGAAAAGATGGTTATTGACTGAGAAGTGACACCTGATCACTGGCCTCTACACACACAAGAACACAGAAGTGGGCATCCCCACCATTAACATATACATACAAACACCCTCACACAGAATTCTATGTGATTTTGAAAGAAAATCCTTACATATTTTGTGATTAGGCAGTATGTAGCCACTGCTGTGTTGTCTGCAACAATTCCCTCTTTTGTATGACTTTTGTTGTTTTGTGCTTATATTTTTTAAAGTTTTTATTTGATGTGTATTGAGTGTTTTGCCTGCAAGTATATCACATGCATCCTTGGTGCCCTCAGCAGTCGAAGAGGGCATCCAATTCTTTGGAACTGGAATTATAGATAATCATGAGCCATCAGATGGGTGCTGGGAACTGAATCTGGATCCTCTGTTTCTTAATTACTTCTCTATTGTTATACTAAGACACCACAACCAAGGCAACTTATGAAAGAAAACATTTAATTGGGGATTACGGTTTCAAGATGGTTAGAGTTCATAATAGTAGAGCAAAGACATACATGTTGGCAAGAAGACTTAACATTTTGATTCTCAAGTAGGAGGCAGAGAGAGTCCCTGGAAATCACACCAATCTTTTTAAAACCTCAAAACCCCAGCAACACACCACCAACAGGGCCACGCCCCATAACCCTTCCTAAACAGTTCCATCAGCTGAGAATCAAATGTTCAAATATATGAACCTATGGGTCATGCTCATTCAAACTACCACACTCTCCAACAGCAACAAGCATTCTTAACTTCTGAGTCATCTTTAATTTTTGGAGACAGGATTTTACTCTGTATCCCATGCTGACCTTGAACTCCTAATTTTCCTGCTTCAGCCTCCTAAGATTTGGGATGCCCAGCAATTTTATTTTTTTAATTAAACTTCCCTACCACTGTGCCAGCCTATACTTCTAATGACCACCCTTTAGTGAGGTTCTACTATGCATCAGGCTCCGTGCCAGATGCTTGTATCATATTGTTTCAATTCTCACAGCCACCTGAAACATACATAGGCACACTGCTAGCCTGAGGCCACACAGCTGCAAAGCAGTCTCTCTCTCTCTCTCTCTCTCTCTCTCTCTCTCTCTCTCTCTCTCTCTCTCTCTCCCCCCTCCTCCTCCCCAGGTTCCAAAGCAGACAAGGCCCCCTGCTGCCTCTTGGAGGCCACAGCTGGAACACTTGGCTAAGAGAAGGTAGCTCCCGGCTTCACTACCCAAGGCCCCAGAGGAGACTGTTGAACTTCTACAAAGACAGTGGGTAGAATAAAAGCAGATGCAGAAAAGCTGAGATACATTGAGCTCTGCTCACAGCTAACTATAAACTCTCAAGGGAGCTCCTTCCTGTTGTCTATAAAATGGGCTACAGTAACAGTTGAAATGAAGAGGATTGGGGATGGGTAAGAGTACTGGCTGTTCTTCGGGAGAATCCAGGTTTGATTCCCAGCACTCACATTGTGGTTCAGAGCCACCTATAACTCCAGTTCCAGGGGAATCTTCTAGCCTCACTGGGCAACAGCCTTGCATGTAGTATCCACACATACATTCAGGCAAAAGACACCTACATAGAAAATAAAAATAAACCTTAAAGAAAAGGGTTGAGGCAGCATCCTCAGTTCCTTTCTTGCTCTGCCGATTACATTTGTGTCTCTTAAGCAACTTACATTGCCTATTCCTCTATCCTCACTTCCAAAATCTAAAAAATAATGTCCACTTAAAATCAAAATCTGTGAGACACCTGAAACAGTGCTTGGCATGCAGCAGTTGCACAAGAAATGCTTACTGAGTGGTGCTGGTGCGTGCCTTTAATCCCAGCACTCAGGAAGCAGAGTCGGGTGGATCTCTAAATTCAAAGCCAGCTTGGTCTACAGAGTGAGTTCCAAGACAACCAGCTGAGCAACACAAAGAAGCCCCAGCTCAAAAAACAAAAAGAAAAGAAATGCTTGTCAGTCTTTGTGTTACTACTATGAACAACAGAGCCCAACAGAAAGATCTGGTTGTTAAAATGAGAGAAGTAGGCCACTGAGATGGATCAGGGAACCCGAGTTCCCATCTAGGGATCCACATGGTGGAAGGAAAGAACCTCAAGTGGTCCTCTTTCCTCTACCAGCATTCAGTGGCATCCTCAAAATGTTAGTAAATAAGAGGCGTGGTAAGAACAGTGCTATCAATAAAAGAGCTTCCTTAGGCAGGTAGTGTAGTGGTGCACACCTTTAATCCCTACACCTGGAAGGCAAAGGCAGGCAGATCTCTGAGAACTTAAGACCAACCGGTCTACAGAGCAAGTTCCAGGGATATTATATTGAGAAACCCTGTCTGGGGAGAAATTTTTTTTAAAAAAAAAATAAAGAAGTTGGGCTGGAGAGATGGCTCAGAGGTTAGAAGCACTGACTGTTCTTCTGAAGGACCTGAGTTCAATTCCCAGGAACCACATGGTGGCTCACAACCATCTATAATGAGATCTGGTGTCCTCTTCTGTATACTGTATACATAATTAATAAATTAAAAATCTTAAAAAAAATAAAGAGGTCTACTTTGAATTATCCACAATAGTCTAGATAGCCAAAGACATGGGGTTTGCCTTCAAGTGGGGAGCCTAGCTTGTGGTTAGGGATCTGGATCTAGGTCCTTCTGTGCCAGTTTGGAGGATAGAGCCTGCCCCTGCCAGAGAAGGACTGCCAGCTTTAGTGTTGGCTAAGCCAAGTTCTTTATCTCACCCAGTTGCCCCATTCCTGGGTGTAGGCAGTTACACGGGAAGACCATCACCTAACCCTACATGCCCACCTGGGCAGCCACATAGACACGTCTCAAATTCTCAGTGATGGGGACCTTGTCAAAAGGGAGTCTCAGCATGCCCTCCAAAGACAATTTCTGTCTCATCTTCCTGCTGGGACCTTGCTGACCCACCTGGAGGGTAGTTTCCCAGGAATATGAGCTCCCTGTGGGAAAGACCCAGGCCTTTCTCCCTAAGCTGGTGTCCCAGATACCTCTCCCAGTTTGGAAAGCAGTTATTTATGGTTTATTTTTGACACCAGATCATCGCTGCCCAAGTTTCATCAATTTGTCACTGTTTTTATTGTCAGCAATTGCCCATAACTGGAGCACATTTAAAATGTCATTGATCTTGGTATTACAGTGTCATAATCTGACAGTAATAGGTGTAGCCAGCACAGGAAGCCCGAGCCTCGAGATTGATGGCATTCAGCACACCAATTATATTCTGTCCATCTAAGTGATAAAAGAGTACGTAGGAGGCATTCAATAGATAAATTAGATATCGCTCCCAATTATGGCCTTTTATTTTATGGAGTCATATGCTTCCCTTAGAAGTTCTTTTCTTCATTTGGCTTGTAAAGGGACTTTACCTGACCCCAAAAGACAGGGACTCCCACTGCTGCTGACCCTCTCCTGTGCTCAGTGCTGCCCCTTCCCACCTTCCTGGGGTCTTACATGAACTCTGGGGACATTACTCAGAAGATTCCATCAGCATCCCAAGTGTGGAGCAGGGGAAGTGTCACCCAAGTGTCTGGGCAGGCCTTTGGGAAGCGCTTCCCATGAAGCTTTTCACTGATTGAAAAAAAAAAAATGTAACTGGGGAAACAATGTAACAATGATTCCTTGCCCCAGCTCCAAATGCCAACAGGAGCAGTCGCAGTGAGAATGTGGCTGGAACCGGAAAGAAGGGCAGAAGAGCGTTTCCAGTCCTCTGGCAATGAATCATCCGTCCCTCGTCTCTGGTCTGAACACAGAGAAGCCAGTTCAAGTCTCAGGACCTCACTGTGGCCATTCCAATTCTGGTTTGGTAGCTTCTTCAGCTTGAGCCTATTTCTCCTCATGGGGTCTGGTAAGCCACACTGCTGAGAAGAGCACTCACTTCAGGCAAGGAGGTATCTGGCTAGGGGACAGGAGACAACTTTATTTGGGGCCTGGCTTAAAAAACACTTGGAACTTTGCAGACAGCCCTGTGCTGGTCCAGTCCTGTGCCTCTCCTCACTCCTTCCGACCCTGTGTTCCCCAAGAAACTGAGCAGGTGGAGTCACCAGGTTGGAGGAGCCAGGAGCCAGGTATGTTCATTGAGCTTTGAGAGAGAAAGTTTCTATTGGCTGCCACTCCCAGGAATCTTCGACCATCCAAGCACTGTAAATAATGTGACACTAAATACCCAGTTACACCAAGGAGAAGCTGATCTTTCATTGGGAAGCCTGAGAAATGTGGTCCAGGGGAGGAGGAATGATGGGGGGCTGGGGAGAGAACTAAGAAACCATGACCTCATGTTCCTCAAGTATACTCATAGCTCTGATAGATGCACTTCTGGAGTGCTGGATGCCATTTCAAGTGAAATGTTTATAGGGAATAATGTGATTTAAACAACTTGGCACATAAACACACACTAGATAGGGGGACAGGGCAAGACGACAGAGGAACCAGAGCCCCGGAGGCCCCCAGTGTTAAGTAGCTGTCTGACGCTCCGCTCAAACACACACACATGCCAACTTTACTCTTAACACGTTTTTAAGAGCTGGTTATGATTTCCTCCAGGGCCACTCAGATTAAGACTGTAGAGGATCCCCCAGCTGAGAGCCTTCAATAACTGTCCATCATATCCTCTTTGGAGAGGGAGCCTCCTCCTGTGGCTGGGCTGGCTTCAAGGCTGCTTCTGCGGGTAGGCAGAAGCTCAGGTGTAGTGGGATTACGCTGGTAATGTAAATATTTGTCCCACCCATGGGTTTAATAAAAAGCTGATTGGCCAAAGGCAAAGAGGAAGTGTGGGCGGGGCTACCAGGCTAAGAAAACTCAGGAACATCTCAGAGCAGACAGAGACAGCCACAGATACAACGAGGAGACAGCAGCAGACACAGAGGAAAGAAGCTGAAATGCTGCTCTGAGAAAAGATACCGAGCCGTGTGGGTGAACAAGATGGGTTAGACTGAGAGCAAGTGCTAGCAAATTATATGCCTGGGTCCTAGGTCAATCAGCATAAAATAATATAAGCCTGTGCGTGAATATTTGAGGCTAAGTGGGGCTGAGAGTGAGACTAAACCTTTGGTTCAGGCCCAGAAAGTCCAGGCCAGAAGCTTTTACAACACTCAGGGTCTATGTGGCCCTGCCTGGACCTCTGTCCTGGGTGACAGAGTGACCCCAGAGCTGGAACTGAGCACACACTCCCAGAGCTCTTAGCCTTCCAGGAAAGAGTATGGTCTGGAAAACAAGACATGCACTGCAGAGGACAAGAGGCTGAAAACCAAGAAAGAAGTGCTGGTCAACCCCAGCTGCCGCTCTGGTTCAAGCCATTTCCCACCTAGGTTCTCAGGGCTACTTATCTGCCTGTCTCCCTGCGTCTCCCATCATCCCTTCCAGACCTTTAATGTCCCTTAGATGCCTGTTGTCTCATCAAAGACAGAAGGATGTGGATCTGAATGGGGGGAGGGGTTGTGGAAAGGGAAATCATAATCATAATATATTGTATGAAAAAAATCTTTTTTGTTTTTGTTTGTTTGTTTGAGACAGAGTTTCTCTGTGTAGTCCTGGCTGTCCTGGAAGTCACTCTGTAGAACAGGATGGCCTTGAACACACCTGCCTTTATCTCCCAAGTGCTGAGATTAAAGGTGTTCATCACCATTGCCTTAAAAAAAAAATCTATTTTAAATAAAAGAGTAAAAACCACCCAAAGCAAAAGGAATATTTTAAAACTGAATTCTGATGCTTCTCCTTCCTATTTTTACTTGAGATAAAAGGGGTGTACCTTAGTCTGCACAGCCCCCAAATTACCCTCCCTTCATTGCCTCAGGGTTGCCAGCCCACCCTCTCTCTTGCTTACCCCCTTCTAGACCTAACAGTGTGTGTGTGCCACGAATTTGCCAGGGTATTCTGGCCTCCAGATCTTTGTACTGACTTTTATGTCTTCCGAGAATACTCTGGTCACATTATTTGTGAAGTTCATTGGCTTTCCTCTCTGAGTCTTTACGTAACTACTATATTCTCAGTTAGACCACATAAAGTACAGCTAGAAGTCACCAGAGTTCTCCTATCCTGGTACTTTTTCCTGTATCTATTTATTTTCTCAAACATGTAATCAAAACTTTTTCAGTTCATGTATTTTTGTTTGATTTTGAGACAGGGTCTCACTATGTAGCTCTGGCTGGATCTCACTATGTAGACTAGGCTGGTCTTGCAGAAATTCACCTGCTTCTGCCTCTCACATGCTGGAGTTGAAAGTGTGTGCCACCATGCCTGACAATACATTTGTGTGTGTGTGTGCCACATGGTACATGTGTGAAGCTTCATCATGGTACATGGTACATCACCATGTGTGAAGGTCATAGGAAAACTTCCATTCTCTCTTTCCACTAAGTGGGTACTGGCTTAGCAGCAGGCCCCTTTATTCACTGAGCCCTCTTGACAGCCCTGTGTAAGGTAAGAAGTGTCTTCCCATTACTGTCTCTCCCAGCCAGCGTGTGAACATTACGAACAAGAAGCTTTCTGTCCCTAGTACATTCTAAGAATCTAGACTAGTGCTTGATAACTGTTTAATGAGAAAATATAAGGAATGAGGTTACTAGGGCAAAGGGCTGGGATGGAAGGCAGAAGGGCTGGGTTCAGGATTAATTTGTGCCATATGTGAGGATTTGGCCATCAATGAAATGTACACGTGTGTACCAAAGGCTGCACTGGAGCTTCACCAAAACGAGGAGAAACCTCAAGGAACAGGTTGGATTCTCCTCAAGCCTTGCTGGGATCTGAAATTTAATCTTGATATCTAAAGTAATTGTGGGAAGGTAATACCAACAGAGACATGAGGGTGTAATTCAGTTGACAGAGAGCTGGCCTAGCACTTATGAAATCCTTAGGTTCGACCCTCCCTGGCCTAGCACTTATGAAATCCTTAGGTTCGACCCTCCCCCCCTCCCCCTCCCCCGACACACACACACACACAAACACACACACACACACACACACTGGATAAACTGATCGTGGTGGTGTAAACCTGTAATATCAGCACTCTGAAAATGGAAGCAGGAGCATCAGGAATTTCAAGTTATCTGTCCTCTGTGGTATGGGATATCTTTCTGTATGTTGTGAATTGCCATTGGATAATAAAGAGGCTGTTTTGACCTATGGCAAGGCATCTTAGAGGCAGGTGGGGAATCTGAACATAGATGAAGGGGAAAGAGGAAAGAATTAGAGGGAAACATTGAGAGCTGCTTACCAAGGAAGCAAGATGTAAAGAAACACAGGTATGCCACAAGCCATGTGGCAAGACATAGATTAATAAAAATGGATTGAGTTAAGATGCAAGAACTAGTTAGCAATAAGCCTGAGCCATAAGGCAAATAGTTTATAATTCATATGAACCTTTGTTTGAATGTTTGAGGCTAAGCGGCTGTGGGGCTGCAGGTCTGGACCTCAGTCGGTGGGGCCAAAAACTTCTTACTACACCCCTGTTATGTGACTTCCAGGCCAACCTCAGCTCCATGAAATCATCTCAAACAACAAAACAGAAGTACGAATGAGCAGAGAATGTGTAGGCAGAGAATAAGAGTTTGTAACTGAGTATCAACAGTCTTCGAGTGGGTCTGGGGAAACAGAGAAAACAGGGCTGGCCCTGCTCTTCCGATTCTGAAAAATATAAAAAAGTATACAGGTAGCATTAGGAGGCCTGCTAGAGAATCAAGTATGTGTGTGAGAGACAAAGGATACTGGGTCTCCAAGATGATCATCTCAACATGCTTCTCTCTCCAAAGGCATAATAAAGGCTATGGGGTACACCTGAAGACAAGATCTGAAGTTAAAGTTCCCTGCCAACAATTGTGACAGGTAGTGAAGGGTATACCCTGAGACCTTGCTCTGTCCAGCAGGACTTGGCTAAGTGTATGTCTCAGCCAGGTACCACAGGGTCTGGGTTGGTCTGGGGCAGAATGTTGGGGCAATAGAACATGGAAAGCCTGGTTGTCAAGCATATAACTTATCAAGGATTCTGAACCTTCAAGGCAGGGGACCCTGTTCTCTCACCTGCCCTTCTAAATGTGGGGAGACAATTTGGAGAATTTTTAGTTCAATGATGCCCTGGCCATGCAGCTGCATCAGCCCCTGCCATCTTTTCTACAACACCAAAGCTCAGGGAAGCTCTATAGTGACTTCAGGAAAAGTCAAAAAATATATACTTAGGGATCATCCAAGACAGTGGCCATTGTGTTTATAATGGAAAAAGGACCTGGGTGGCCTTGAATCCTGAGGCTAACAGGCATACTTACTGGCCATTGTATAATTTTTTATGTCTTTTGAATTTTAAAACATGTTTGTATATTTCCTATTCAAAAAGTCATTAAGATCAGATAAAAGTAATAAGGACAGCAACAAAAGTGAGGACTTGAAGACAATGACATTGTGCTTTCTGTCAGTGTGCACCTTACCCAGTACCTCCATTTTCTGACATAATTCAGCCATCCAAGAAGCAAGATGTAAAGAAATAGGTAAGCCACAGGCTTCATGTCAAGATGGATGATAGAAATGGGTTAATATGTGGGAGCTAGCTGGCCAAAAGCCTAAGCCATAGGTTGAACAGCATGTAATTAATATAAAACTTTGTGTGATTATTTGAGACTAAGCAACAGCAGAGCTGAACCTCAGGGCTAAGCTAGAACAGACAGGTTAACAAAAACTTCTACAATAGACATGAGTGGACGTCACAGGGCATTTAAAATTGACAAATTCTGGGGACTGGATATCTGAACCTCAGTGTCAGCTCTCGATGTCCTTCAGTGTCCTGGTTGGCCCACTGACTTGCCCATATTAATTGCAGAATTGTGTATCTGCTTGGATTAACCTTCATAAAGGTATGCCATCTTAAACCTCACCTGAAGTCTCCCCTTTATCACATTTTTTATATCACCCAGGTAATGTCTGATAGTTTCTTCCTGCTGTCCTTGCTCCCTCCCCTCCAATACCCTCTCCCACCAAACTGCTTCTCCACAGAAACTTGGCCTGGCTCCAGACAAGACATGTGACCTTGAGTAAATCGGTTAACCTTTCTGTGTCTCTGTTTCTTGCCTCTCATTGAGGATGCTGATCTTTCCTCTGGGGTTCTTTATTCATCCACTTGTACAAGCATGTATTCTGTGCCAGGCACTGAGCTTGGCACTGGGGAGCACAACAGACAATGTATGTGAGGTTAATCCAGAAACAGAGAGTCATTGCCAAGCCCTCTTGCTGACACATGCTCTGGATAGAGTGTCAAGGTGGCACAAATAGCCTACAAGAAGGAAACACACTGGAATTGTTAGCTGAGTCTTCTATCTGGGACTGTAGGGGTAACCACATGCCAAAACCTCTCAGTACCTCTTCCTGGGAGCTGGGCTAGGACAGGCCATAGGGAATAAAGGTGATCTTGTCCTAGGTATGCTGATTCCCTAAGCCTGTGTACTGATACACAGACTAAGATACTGGGGTTGGAAACTCATATTATACTCTGAAAACATTCATCTCAGAAAAGATGATAGAGCATTTTAGATTTTCTGTTTGCAGGCTGACTGCTACCTGCCTGACTATGGAAGACAAGGCTAGCAACCCTGAGTGTGCAGGCATCGTAGAAAAAGTGGTTATGTCTCACAACAATATCCTAAGTGAAGGTGTTAATGATGGGGCATGGCGGAGAAAGGATCTAGTTTAGACAGAAGCAGGTTCTTCCAACTGTCATGGAATGATTATGGAGGCTATAGGGGGCTATCCAGACACTACTTTTAGGAAGAAGAAGAAATGATACGATGATCTGTGAACTGTAAAAGGTTTGGGAACTCCATTATATTGCAGAACTACCTAGTAGTGACTGGGGGAAAAGCCAGAGAGATCCCAGGTCATCTACATGGACAGAGACCAAGTATCTGGAGGCCCCTGCCTGGCTGGCATAATGTATCACACGGAGCTGTATGTGAAGTCTCACTAAAGGGAACAAGTCCTTCCCTGGAAGATGGTGGAAACTTTAGACTTTGCTACTTGATACTCATCAGTCATCAAACAAATAGTTGAACAAATAGATAGGTGTGGGCAAATATTTACAAACAGATATTACACTTATTCAGGTAGAAGATGAAAAATAGCATATATATGTATGTTTATACACGTGTGTGTGTGTGTGTGTGTGTGTGTGTGTGTGTGTGTGTGTGTGTGTGTGAAAAAGCTCTGACTCTGAACAGAGGAATCATGTGGTGGCTGGGGCCATGAAGTTATAGAAGCATCTTTAAAGCTGCACAAAAAGTGATTCCAAACTGTGGGACCGAGACAAGCTTCTGTAACCTCAGTCTCTAGCTGCATTTCAACGCTCAGAACAGCTTCTGGAGAGAGGAACTCATCCTATGTTATCTCTGCAGCCCCTGGGCCCAGCCCAGAGCAGATGCTCAAAACACATGGTTTGAAGGAACCTGTGTTGTCAGTCAGGGGCCAAGTGCTGAGTCAGCCAGCAGCTGGAGTGGATCTATAGGTGAGGAATTCCCTTCCCTGGGCCTGATTCATCTCTAAAATGAAGGGTGTCAGTGACTGTTAAGTGTTGGCTGCCTCTAGCAATCTGGCTCAGACTGACTTTCAACTCTTTATTCTTCCTGCCTCAGCTTCCTGAGTACCAGGGTTACAAGAATAAGCATCCATACTCCATGCTCCAGCCCCCTGAGATTCTCTCTACCTTCTCTTTTTTCCCTCCTGCTGTTGCTCCTCAGCCTCTCTGCCTTCGAGAGGCTACAGGTTATTTCTTTCCCTCTGTTCTTCCTGGAGCCCTCTGTTCTGTAGCCTCTTACGCTCCTGCACTTGCGGTGTCTGGCCCTGCCCTGTGCAACCGGATCATAACCAGTGCCGCACTGCGCCCTGAGCAGGGCTAATGCGATCTGGAGAGACCCTGGCGGGCGGCGGGCAGTCTGGGCCGAGAGTCCTGGGCGGCGCTGATGGATGGTCCCCTGACAGTAATCGCAGAATGAGGACTCGCTGGCGACGCTCTCGCCTGAGGCCCTGCTGTTTAGCTAGCCCAGGAGTCCCTGCCTTGTCCCCCCTCCTGGCTCTTAGGTGCTCCCGGACCACCGGGGTTAAAAGAGTCCAGTGCTTCCAGGTTATATCAGTTCAGCCTTTCTTTCGTTGCCCTCTCTCCCCAAGACACTGGTCTCTATTTTGTAATTTTTCTTGAATTCACACTTAATCTGTAATTCTTAACAAACTGCTTAATCTCCCTGAGCCTTAGTTTCCCCTTTTACACAATGAGAAAAATGATGATCATTTATAACTTGAGTGGAGAATATTGAGAACACAGGAGAAAATGCTGAGCAAAATCACCACTCCCTCTGACAGAGAATTGATTTTTATTTTTATTTTACAGTGCTCAGAATAATCTGAGCTAAATGTATGAGGCTGAGTGACAGCTGAGTGGCTATTTACACAGAAGTTTTTTCTGAACACGTATGCCTGTCATACTCAGGCTAACTAGACACTCTAGAGAACAATATCAGTAGTGCTTCACCACCTCCCAAGAGCAACCTTGATCTCAGGTCTTCTCCCCATTAGGACTCCCTACTTTATTGAGGTCTACTTTCTAGGCCCTCAGTCTGAACCCAACACTGAGGTCCCCAGAATCCAGGGCTAAGCCAAGGAGGAGCTATGGAGGGGGGATCACCTTTGAGGAGGCATTTCTGGGACCTTTTCCAGCTCTAGCCAAATTGCTGAGGTTTAAAGTTCTTTTATTTCCCTACCCCAGGGAAGCCCCTTTGGGCATCACCCTGGGGGCGGGGGTTGGAAAGACTGGGGGATCCAGACCAATTACACTTTGGAGAGTACACCAGACGCCTGCTCACTCCTTTTTAACCTTTCCCTCTCCTCAGAACCAAATTGAGTTAGTCTTCAGTTTTGATTTAATTCCCTAAATGGAGTCCTAATCTGCTTAGTGTCCTTCCCCCCCCCAGTCATGGGTACTGAAGTGTGTGTGGTGGAGGAAAAAAAGAGGCTCTGTTTGACTTCAGGAAAACTGACACACTCACGTCTCAAATGCCAAAGAACAAGAGACACCATAGCCTTGTGTGTGTGTGTGTGTGTGTGTGAGAGAGAGAGAGAGAGAGAGAGAGAGAGAGAGAGAGCGCTATGGTGACCCAGTCATGGCCCTGAGATGGTGCTGATGGTGACCTCAACATATATTTATTGGGCACTTCCTGTATGCCAGGACTGAACCAAACACTTTGTGTGCATTCCTTATTTAGTTCTCATTCATCTTTTAAGTAGGTACAACTCACACCCCCAATTTAGAGATGAAGAAACTGAGGCTTAAACAGAGGCTTCTTAGTTTGAGTAAATTACACTGTATCCCAGAACTGTTAATTAACTGACAGAACCTATATTTGAAACCACACAGTTGATTGCAAATCTCTGTTCTTTTTTTTTTTTTTTTTTTTTTTTTTTTTTTTTTTTTTTTT
>PVIH01010705.1:0-73546 GCA_004025045.1 Sigmodon hispidus
TACAGGCGCTGAGGCCCGCCGAGCCCTCCTCACCTCTGGTCAGGGTTCGAATCCGCCCCTCAGAGACCCCTGCAGTTAGTTTGCTCAGTTCACTCAGTTCGGGGTCGCGGTAGGGGTCCTTGCAGATACCCTCAGCAGCAGCAGGAGCTGCGGGTGTGGCCAGGTGCAGAGTTCAGCTGCCCCTGCTCCAGAGTCTTAAATAGCCTTTTAAAGCAAATTTTATGAAGTTTATTTTTGAACAATTTTAGTCTTACAGCAAAAAATTAATTTCATCTTCTAAACTTTTGTTACCAGAACATAAGAGACAATATACTTTATGTATATGTATATGTTGATAAAATATACATAATTTGATAACTTATCAAATCTAATATTATTGTATGGATCCTTTTGAACTTTTATACAATCAAGGCACCTGTAAATAATGACAATGTTGTGTCATCCTTTAGAATTTCCAAAGTGTAAGAATTATTACCTATAATTCCAGAACTCTGGAAGCTGAGGAAGAAGAATTGTGAGTCTCAGGTTGTATCCTGATTCATAAAATTAAAAAACAAAAATGTATGATCATGCACATTTGCATACATATGTGTGCATATGTAGGTGTGAGTTTGTGTGCAGATAAGTACATGTGGGGTCTGAGGTAGATGCTGGGAATTAACCTCAGTGAAACCCTCTTGATCTTGTGATTTGTAATGTCACATTTTCCCCTAGCTACAAATTATTTTCTATGAAGAAAAAAAATACATAGTTACAAAGAGACCTAAGTTTTTAGGGCTTAACATCTAGATCTATATTATTTGAGAAGGTCAGCAGAATAAGGAGACCTACCAAGAAAGGATAGCAGGAAATAACCAGAGAGATGTAGAAGGCTGCCTCAAAGGTGTCATAGAGTGCATGGATCCCTGTCACTAGTTCAGGCAAACCCACAGTTCAGCAGCTGGGCAGATGGCTCAGCCAATAAAGTGTTTCCGATGCAAGGATGAGGGATGGAGTTTGACTCCAGTTTAAAGAAATAAGATGTAAAGGCTTGTAATGCCAGTACTGAGCAAAGAGAGAGAAAGAAGGACCCTGGAGCTCTCTGACGGGCCATTTTAGTTCATGGAGTTGAAAAACTCCAGGCCATTAAGAGAACCAGTCTCAAAGGACTGTCAATGGCACACACACACACACACACACACACACACACACACACACACACACACACTTCAAGATTTCTTTATCTAACTTACCTTCTGAGAGGCAGAGTCCGAAGCACCAGGCTAGGCTACCATCTTTCTAAGGTTCCCTTAGGTGATAATGCTCCTCTGTGCTTCTCTGCAATCATTAGATTTTAAATGCCATGAACTATCAACATTAATTTTTCTGCACAGTGCCCATAATGTCCCAGCATTTGGAATTTATTGACATGGAGAGTGATTCCAAAATCAATTAAGCTGCTCCAAAGAGTGAGTGCACAGATGTGAGTCTAAGAACCTCCAGGGCTCAGAAATCATGCTGTGGTCCTTCATTCTATTGAAGAAGTCCGGGATGTACACCTGAAGAGAGGCAGAGCCCCATGCAGGATTGAGGGGCTGGCTCCCAGGCCTTGTCCTCATCTCCAGTCAAGTGACTGATTTTTAAAAGCCTATTCACTGGGGGCAAACTTACCTTTATGCAAAGACTTTATGCAAATTGTTTCAAGCCTTTAAGTAATGTAAAATAGAGAACAATCCCCCTGGTTAAAGAACAGAAAGGGTCTTAGTTGCTATGGAAAATGAGCTAAAATAAGTGAAAAAATATTCTGCACAAATTAGTATATGACTTTTTTAGATCTGTTTCTATGCAGAAAGACTTCTGAAAACATCTGTCGGCATCTGCCTCTCTGATAGCTTACCATTTAAACACTTCTTCCTGTGCCATTCCATTTACTACCATTCAGCAAGCCCTCACAGTTCAAACAGCTATGGATGTTTCTGAGATCCTCCCCATGTACCGAGGGGCACATATGGAAGTAAATGATCCTCTAGTGTGCAGGACAACGCACAGCACATGGGAATCCTCAGTTTCTTCTCCCTTCTCTCTGTTTTCCATCCACTATGAGGTAAGCAGCCTCTAGGATGGGATCCTGCTGCTGTAATGCTCTACCACCAGCCAGAAATCAGCAGAGCTGGGAACCCTAAACTGAGACTTCTGAAACTGTGAGCCAAGGCCAAGCTCTTCTTGATTTTGTTCCCTTGGGTTACTGGTTACAGCTTCATAAAAACAGCAGGCAAAGGGACATGGCTCACAGGCAGCTTTGACAATGAATTATTACATTGCTAAGCATAATGTCTAACCCACAGTAAAGGCTATCTTCTACCATCCAGAGCCCAGAAGTAGCTTGATGGCAATGGCTTTGAGTAGGACTTAAGTTTCTACGATAGTCAGACAGGTCTTTTTTATAGCGACAAGGAGAGAAGTTCAGAGTGAGGCCATCATGTGCTCTGATCTGCCTTCCAGGAATAGCTAGCATATAAGAAGAGGAGAGAGATAGAGGGTGGAGGGAATGAGCCTTCTAGTCATCAGTGTGGGGTATGGATGTGTGAGTGTGCCTGTCCGTGCACACTCTATTTCCTCTGCCAACTATGGCTCCCCCTGACTCCTTACCTCCTTGACAGTCATTTACTAGATGAACAAATGAGTGAAACTCATTCTTGCAAACGAATAGGAGCCCATCTCACAGCCTTTCAGGGAACTGAAAGTCAGGAGGTTCATACGCTGACCCTACCCCACAGTCAGCAACAGCCCTGGGTTCATGCAGAGGGCTTTTCAGCAAACGCACAATGGCATGTGACAGGCCTAAACAACGTTTACTACCCATTCCTTATATTATCTGATACAGACAAAGGCCTGGAGAGGGAAGAAACTAAGGCCAATAATGAAAATAATAACATCTACAATAAACTAACACATCCACTGCTGTGCTACCTAAAAATAAAAATAAAAATCTCACTGGATCCCACTAGGTGGCAGCATCCGGCATCATTTTAAGGCCATTGCAATCAGACGTCTATATGAGTCAGGTGCCTGGCTAGGACTGGATTTTATTATTACATCATGTAAGCCTTACAGTCACTTAACACAGGGATGTGAATATCCTAGTTTAAAGGATCTAACTCAAAGCTACCGAATCTCGATGTTAACAGCAGGCATGGGCAGGCCTTTTCTGCGTGGAAGGCAAGCACAGCCTTGTAGCTGAAACTTCTCTGGGTAAGGCCTTGCCTACAAGCCTCTCACTCAGCAGCTCTTTGTAGGTGAAAAAGGAATGCAGATGCTGGCTCATGGGTCTTGCTTCCAGACCCTCCCCCCTCAGCTGGACTGTCCCGGTCTGGGGCACACTGGGTAAAGACAATGCCCAGTAGGCTTTCTGTCCAACATCTGTTGTTTAACAGAAAATATTTACGCGGGGCGTGGTGGGGGACACATAGAACTCAGTCACAGAGTTCTGTGGAAAACACAAGTTCAATCCCCAGCATTGCCCAAAAGAAAAATGAGCACCTACTCATGCCAAGATTTACACCCCAAACCCTGGCTTCCAGCTCCCAAAATCTTCACCTCCAAACACGATATCCTCTTTTCTAGGCTCCTCTAGGTTCTGAAATGACATTCTCAAGCCCAAGTGCTGGCCCAGCCCTGGAGCTTCCCTTCCCATGCCAACAGGACCGTCCAGACTTCTCCTACTGCATGAGAATGTGCCCGTGTTTCTCTGCCATGAACCATGGCTTCAGTGGACCTTCTCCCCTCAAAGCAAGGACGGTGGAGCTTCAGTCTATGAAAATAGTGCTCACAATTCTTAGGGTTAACGTGGACAGACTTAGAGAAGAGAAATCTGGGGCAGACATCACAGTTTAAGATCACACCAGTTGCTGGAGGCATGAGCCATACAGTTCTGTGTTTCTTCATTACACAGGATTCTGGTGACTGAGCCCTGACTAACTTGAATTGGATAAAAACAAAACATTGATAAATATGAGAATTATAACTACTAGTGTTTATTAACCAATTTACACTTATAACTGAGCAAGGCAGATATAGCCTTTATGCCCATTTATAGATGAGAAAAATGGGCCAAAAACCTTATTTCCCCAGTATTACAAAGGCAAAAAATGATAGGACTAGTGCAAAGTTCTCTGATTCCAGACTTTGAGCTCCTAAACTACTGTCCACTCAAATTTCACCCCTAAATCCCAACACCCAAAGTGAATTCCATCTGAAATCAGCAACCTCCTGTTACACACACATGTATAGACACACACATGCATGTGAACACATAGATAGACATGTGTGCACATATAAGCACATCCATATACCCACAAATACACACTCATACTCACACCTCCCAGCCTAGGAAAACTGGTCCAACAGCTGAAGACAGGAAGCCAGAGATAAGCAGGACCTGGCTGCTGCCCTGAGCTTACTGAATTTTTCTCTCATTCAAAATGTGTGCATGTGATGAGTTCCCATGAGAATGGACACAGGACTATGGTATTCTTCCTATGACAAGCAGATTTGAACTTTTCTCATGATCTCATAGGAAAATATAAATCGCCCTTTTGTGCCCACTGTTCATCAAGGTTGACGCACGAGGAGGTGCCTTCCAGGGCAAGGACTCTAGTTCGCCTGTGAGAATTTTCTGCTTTAGTTGTTGTTCATCCCCATAACCATATTCCTGAGAGAATGCCATGGAGAAGCATTTATTATAGCCCCAGTTTGAGGAGTTTCACTCCACCATGGTGGGGAGAACATGGCAGTCTACCTCACTTCAGGATAGATAGGAAATAGAACAGGACAGAACACGGAGTGGTCAGGGTAATATAGAGCCCCCATGCCTCTGACTAAACCCCACCTCCCACACTCCAGCATCTCCCAATGGCCTATTCAAATGTTGGATCCATCAGTGGATTAAACTGTTACCTAGGTCGGATCCCTTATGACTTAGCTGTTTCTAGACTACCCAGAGTATTGTTTCACTAGCATCTGAGGTCCCTCAATCCAGCTAAAGGAACAACCAACCATCACAGATGGGAACTCTCTGCTACTTCCCTCTGCATGCTCGCTGGCATATAGTAAGTGCTCAATGAACATCAGTTAGCACAAGAGAAGGTATGAATTGACTCTCTTGTGTCACCCACAGCTCTGGGGTTATAGATACAGAGGCAGCCACACCTGGCATTTTATGTGACTGCTGGGGATTTGAACTCAGGCCCTCTTGCTCGGCAAGCCCTCCTATCCATTGAGCCAGCTTCCCAGTACCCACACATTTAAATTTTTAAGTGGAGAAGTTTCAGGTACAATAAAGACTTGGATTTTCTCAAATACAGGCTTTTTTCTCCCTCTAGGATATCATTAGACTGAAATACCTCTCAGTCTCATTCTTGGTACCACTCATGGAGGTTCCCTCCTTTCTAAGTTTTTAGGCTTTACCCATGCTAGCACCCCCTCCCCCCCCCCCACACACGTTACAAGGTGTGAGCTGCATCTGAGAAAGAACATTAGTTTTTTTGTCTTTCTCAATTTGGATCTCATGATACTTTCCAGATCTATCCCATTTTCCTGCCAGTATCATAACTTTGCGTTTCTGTGTAGCTGTCTACAATTCCGTTGTTTATATACCACACTTTCATTGTCCTTTTACCTGCTGATGGATATCTTGGCTGCTTCCTCCTCCTTCCCATTGTGAAAAGAACAGCAATGAATTCTGGTGTGCAAGTATCTCTAGGTAGGACACGGAGTTCTTTGGGTACCTGCCCAGGCGTGGTATAGCTGGGTCATATGGTGATTCAGTTTTTAATTTTTGAAGACCAAAAGAAGGGAAAAAGTGCTGAGTGTGTAGGACACGTGATGGAAAAGAGAAAGAAGTGGAAAGGAGACTGGAGTGAGGAGGATATAAATTGTGGAGGCAGGGTAATGAAGAAGGTGATGGGGGAGGTGATGGGGAAGGAGATGGGGAGGTGATGGGGGAGCAGCTGGGGGAGGAGATGGGGGAGGTGATGGGGAGCAGATGGGGAGGAGATGGGAGAGGTGATGGGGAAGGAGATGGGGGAGGTGATGGGGGAGGAGATAGGGAGAGACTGAGGTGACTGGGAGGAGAATCTATTAAAACACTGTTGGTTTGAAAATGTTACAATATTTTCAGATCATTACAATGATACCTAACACTTTGCATGCTGGTTTAAAAATTAAATTTTATACTGGTTGTGATGCACACATTTAATTTCAGCACTCAAGAGGCAGAGGTAGGCAGATCTTTGTGAGTTTAAGGCCAGGCTGGTCTACAGAGTGAGTTCCAGAACAGCCAGGACTACATAGAGAAATACTGTATTAACCACTGTCTTCCCCCAATTAAATTTTAAAATATTTCTCTCCTGTCTTTCTCTGTTTGTGAAATAAAACTAAAGATGTCTGAGATGATCATAAATTGCCATTCTCCAGCGCGTTTTCTGAAAGCCTGTGACATGGGGTACTAATCCATCATGCTTTGGTCAAATTGCACTCATATACTACACACTCACACAAAACAAATATGTTAAAATGTAGAAGAAGATAAGTTGTGGGCTACATTCAGTTTTGTGCTTCCCAGATTTGGCCTTGATCTTTCTCTGTCCAGTAGCTCCTAGTTACCTGGATTCCTTGGCATGGCTTGCCTAATGAATTCACTCCTCCTACCCAGGGTCCAGCTTTTTTAGGGGATAAAGGAGCTTCCTGGGCCCTAAGGCAATGTGAATGAGTGGATGTCCATGTCAGAGGTCCACACACCCACAGAAGCCCATCTCCCACATTTTAGGCTGGTGCCTCCAAGCATACAGTAGGAATCAATTTGCAAAGCAAAAATGTGTTTCCAGAGCCTACACATTTACTATCAAAGGATACATGTGTTCACAAATATCTGTATTGCCTAATTTGAATTGTTTGCCCACACACATCTGTCAAACCTGATTTGAATCGCTTTGTGCTGCAAAAAACAATTCCAACCAAGATATCTTTTCCACTGTGGAAACACTCAGTCACACCCTCCTCAACAGGAAGTCAAGACACCAGAATTGATATCAACTTTCCTTAATGGAAACACAATAGCTTTGAAGAGGAAGAAAGAATATTTTTCCAGCAACTACTCAATAATGCAAATCCACGCACTCAAAACATGTTTATTCATTGATCATGGACAATTCATAAAACTATGAACAGAGCCAGCTGGGGTCAGAGAAGGATGAAATAAGCTTCATTTTTTTGTTACATTTCTTTAATAGAAAATCTGTCTCAAAGCAAAAATTGCTCTGGTAATAATTGATCTTATTATTGTAAAAACTGTGTTTCATATGTTGAACATGACCTACCTGCCTCATTTTCCCCAGGCTTCCTTTCTCACCCATCTTTTTAGTGCCATCTACTCCCCTAGAATTTTTCTCCCTAAAGCTAGACACTCTAAAGAAAAGCAGGATGGAATGTAGATCATCAAACACACACACAAGACATCCTTAATAAAGTTCAAGTGCATCTTCCAGCATTTTATGGGAAATGAATTTATTGATCATGACTTGCATTTCTAAGTCACTTAGCAAACAAGTGACTGGTTTATTATCCTCTGAGAGGAAGCAATGCTATTGTCTTTATGATACAGAGCCATGAGTCCCAGACTCCATGATTACCCAGAGATCTGCACAACCAGTCAACCAAATGCCTCCCAAGATTCAGAATAAAGAAGGAGCTGGGAAATAGCTGAAAGGCCAAAAGCACTGGCTGGTCTTGCAGAAGACCTAGGTTTGGTTCACAGCACCCACTTGGTAGTTCACAACCATCCATAACTCTAATACCAGGGAATCCTCTCCCATCTTCTGACCTCTGTGGGCATCAGGCATGCATGAAGTACACATACCATACAGGTAAAACGCTCATAAATATAAAACGAAAAGGAAATAAATAATATTTACTATTTATTAAATAAATTATTTATTATTCATCAAATGCTTTTTAAAAAGAGGATGAGGAGGAACAAAAGAGGACAGGGAAAGGGGAGAAGAGAAAACCTCCATGTCTTGAGATCTGGGATAGGAAGTGGAGGCATCCAGAACTCCCTCAGTATACCCCAGGGATTGGTTCAAAGATCTCCTGCATTCTCCCAAATCCCACATAGAAAATGGCATAGGATGCAGCTCAGGTAGGCTAAAGACACCCACCAGACAGCCTGGATCCTTATGGTCTGAGCTGCCTGAAGCATCCACAAGCCCACTTTGCAGTGCTGGGTGTGTGAGTGGCATTATGATGAGCAAGAATATGATGGGGAAATGGGAGAGAGAGAGGCAGAGTGGTGTGTGTGCTGCGGGAAGAGGTAGGTCTGAAGAACTGGTAAGAAACAGGCTGATATCGGCAGATTGCTTGCCACCCAAGACCAGGCTGCTGTCTAGGGCCATGTCTGGTTCTATAGTCCTCCTGCACCTGGGCTCTATGTTGACATTCATGACCCATGTTGCTATCAAGGCCATAAGGATTCCTGGGGTCTGGGCTGCCAACTATGGCCATTTTGGTGTCCAAGGGCCATGTTGCCACCAGGGCCATTGTTGATCTGAGTGGTCTACAACACCATAAGATATTACAGTGATGTCTGGGCCTAGGCTGCAGCCTAGGGCCATGTCTGGGTCTGTGGTCCTACCACAGGCAGAGTCTATATTGAAGTCTGTGGCCTGTTGTGCCACGAAAAACCACATGAATGTCTGGGGTGTGGGTCACAACTAATGGTACTATGGTGCCCAAGGGTCATGCTGTCACCAGGGCCACATCTATCTGAGTGACCTACACTGCCACTCAGGACCATAGTATCATCCAAACCCAAGCTGTTGCCATGGGTTTTGTCTTTGTGAATGTGTTTCCAGAGCCACCTAAGACCATGTTGGTGTCCAAGGATTTTGCTGCCACTAGGGCCATGCTGACTGGGTAGCCTGTGCTGCCACTAAGGTCATGGTGACATCCAGGTCCAATCAGCTACCAATAACATGTCTGGGCTTGTGTTCCTGGGGCAGTTGGGGTCAGAGATGATGCCCATGGCCTCTGTTACCACAAGCGATAACATGTTGAAATCCTTGAGCCTCACTGGCCCTGGCATAGCTGGCCCTGACCCTCACTGAACAATGCAGTAGGAGAGATGCCTCCTCTGCACTTAGAAGAGATGATTCAACACTCACCACAGGAGTGGGAGAGCTGGCCCCAACGGCATGGGCCTGAGGGGGTGTTTCCAGTGGCCTGGGCCAGCTAGCTCAGCTACCACCCAGATCTACATCCTCTTTCTTGGGTTGGCCCACCCTGTCATCTACTCCATCTACGACCTGCTGGAGTGTGAAAAGGGCCTGGTCATTCAGAGGGATAACTACAGGATCCCCATGACTCAAGCAACAACAGGATATCTGAGAGGATTTTCAGTGAGAGTCAGTGATGACGGTGTGCCAGAGACCTTGAACAAGACCAGTGACTCACTGCAATAAACATTTTGCAGGTGGAGCTGATTAGACAAAAGTGTCTACTTTGTGACACACCTCAGCTCCCACCAGGATGAATGAAGAGGTGTTTGAAAGACAGAGGAGCAAGGTGGGTTTTGGGGGGTTTTGTTTGTTCATTTGTTTGTTTTGTTTTTTAATTAATTTGGAGGGGCATGCTGCAGGGGTGAGGGACCAATATGGAAGAACTGGGAGGTGAGTGGGATTGGAGTACATGATGGGAAATTCCCAAAGAATCAATGAAGAATTATTCTTTAAAAAAAAATGGCGTAGTACTTATGTATAACTTATGCACATCTTCCCATTACCATCTCTAGTTTTCTTATAATACCTAACATAAATACCATGTGCATAATTTTTCCATCATATTGTTTAGGGGCTAAGGATTTTTAAAGTCTGTCCATATGTAATACAGATGCAGTTTTCTCTAAATATTATCAACCTGTGATTGATTAAATCTGAAGAGCTTCAGGTATGGCGGGAAACTGCAGAGAAATGCCTTCGTTCCCTGGATTCACACATTGAAGTATCTATGAATACCTTCTTTAGCTTACATATTATTAACATATCTGAAAAAATTGTGAAATGCAAGCAATTAATTCTTCAATATCGACTCACATTCTTTTGAACAGAAATGTGTAGAAATTTACATGGTTAAATTCTCAGTCATTTAATATTATAAAAGCTGTTAGATATATCTACAGGTATAATAGCCCAGTGTAGGATTACCAACTGCTTTCTGATTGAATTTGAGGCCTGCTCCACAGCAGTGAACATATACCTGGGACTGTAAACCTTGTCAAAAGCAATGACTGAAGAAGTCACAGGCCCTGGAGGAAGATGTGCTGCAAGTGGGGCTTGTTGTTTTGTTGTTTGTTTGTTTGTTTGCTAAATGGATATGTTGTCATTCTGCCTCAAAAAAAGTTTATACCTATAGACTAGTGATACTCCTAGCCTGGATCAGAGAGCTTTCTTTTTGCAGCAGGTGATATTTAATGAAGAAATTTAGACCTGGTCAAAGGATTGAGAATAAGTTACTATTAAGTGCTCATCCTTAAATGAGAGAGTTTTGCCACTTCCTCCAAAGCCCAGGAAACATCATAGCAGAGAGATCCTAAGAGCCAGGGGATAGACAGAAACTCCATGAAACATTGCCTTCTGGCTATGAAGCTGTGCAGTCATGAATACACAGCAGAGGTAACTTCCTGCATACGACTTGCTCACACATGAGCATACATAAGCACACACACACACACACACACACACACACACACACACACACACACACACACGGAGAGAAGAAAGAATAGTTAGGAGGTGAGTCAGCAGCAAGGATAGAAAGGGAGAAAAGAGGGCAATGGATAGAGGCGAGTATGATATGATATATGATATAATCTGCGTGTGTATGCAGTTGTTGAATTGTGTGACTATACAGAGAATAGATGATGCTTACATGAATCATGTATGCAGAGAAATTCCAGAATCTGCACATGTGCTTAGAGTTTCTAATGTTCACCAATGACAGCCTTATTCCTCATTGTGGGTGTTTAAGTAAAAGAGAGGGTGGGGGAGGGAAGGAGGGTGGGAGGGAGGGAAGGAGGGAGGGAGGGAGAGAGAGAGAGAACTTTTGCTTCCTGTTTTTGCAGTAGGCATAGCCACATAATTTGCTTTGAACAATGACACATGTCACCTCTAGTCCAATCCTTTCCCTGTCACACATGGTAGTATCAGGATGATGTGCTACATTGAACTCTGAATGCATGTGGAGGGCAGCTTCCAGAACATTTTATGGGTCAACAGTGGGCTTTATAGAACAAAATCTGACTTTGGATTACTTACTACACCACAGGACTGATCTGGCTCTATAAATTGTGGGCCATCATAGCTGGTACATGGACTTTTAAAATCATACTCTTGTCTGCTTATTTAACGTATCTTTTGTACATATCCCATATATGATTGTCAATAATCCAAGGAATGACCATGAGCAGACCTCAAACCCCATGATCTCCTGAAGTCACAATATGTGCTTTCTACACCTAACCTTACCTGCAGTTCAACTGTCTATTCTATTTTATTCCAGTGCTGTGTCATACTTGACAAATGACATGCTCAGGCTGAAACACCTGCTGATATTGCTTTACAAATTACCTTCTCTTCTCCTCACAGCCAACAAAGGAAACTTTAACCAGCTACAATCAAATGCCATTCTACATGTTCTAACCTTTTTTTTTTTTCCTTAATTTTCTTGGATCTCTTGATTTGGATTACAAGTGGATTTACAGTCTCTTCAGTAACAGCACATGTAAGAACAGGTGAAGAGCTGAAATCATGTGACTTGTGCTGACACACATACACACAGCATCCTGTGGAAGAGCACAGAGTCTTGACTGTGGACATCTGCAGCATGCTTATGCTCTTACCTCTTAAGTAAACATCATGGCAGGGCAACATGGCAACAGTGCTGTTATGCATGCACTTTGGCCTCAGTCCAGTAGAGTTCAAGGGCTGCTCCTGCCAGATATTTACTGTGTCAACTCTGGAAATTCAGGCATTGATTCAACAGATACTTGCTGAGTGCTTACTAATTGCCATGTCCTGAAGTGTGAAAACAGACATTAGATCCTGCTTTATAATTTATTCATGACTACACTTGGGGTTTTGGTCTTTACTCCCAGATCAACAGGATTTGGTAAATGAGGGAAAGACTGAAAAGGAGGTCATGATATCAGAGGCTGCCATTCTGAAATGGTCGTGATACTGGGGAGGGATGCAAAAATCCAGGAGATATTTAGGGAGCCAAGTGCACAGAGCTAGATGTTGTCTGGATATGGGGGAGAAGTGTACTGGGTTTTTCTTTTAGGCCACCAACCAGCTCCTAAATCATGACACAGAGACTTATTATTAGTTTTGAATGGCCAGCCTAGTTTAGCTTGTTCTGGCTAGCTCTTTTAACATAACCTGCTTCTCTACCTTTGCCCCAGGGATGCTCTTATTTCTGTCTATCTTGCTTTCACTGCTTCTCTGGGTCTGGCTTGCTGGCACCTGCCTGGTTTCTTGCCCCCCATATGTCCCTCGTTTTCTCATCTCTCTTTTTTTTCTCTTTTTCTAGATTTCTCCTATTTATTCTCTCTGCCTGCCAGCCCCGCCTATCCTTTCTCCTGCCTAGCTATTGGTCATTCAGTTCTTTACTAGACCAATCAGGTGCCTTAGGCAGGCAAGGCGAAACGAATGCAACATATCCTTTCATAATTAAACAAATGTAGCACAAACAAATGTAACATATCTTTGCCTAGTTAATATTCCACAAGAGGACGCCAAAATAACTCCCAGCTTTCTAGTACAGACGAGCTTGGTGGTTTGAATGAGAATGGCACCCATAGGCTCATAGGTTTAAATTCCTTGTACTGGGTTGGTGGAACTATTTGTGCAGGATTAGGTGTGACCTTGTTGAAGGAGGCGTGTCACTGGGAGCAGGTTTGAGGGTTCAAGTGGCTCACACCATCCCCAGTGTGTCCTCTGCCTACTGCTTGTAGATCCAGATGTGAGCCCTCAGCTGTTGCTCCAGCCACCTGCCACCACGCCTTTGCTCCGTCATCATGGACTCTAATCCTCTGGAACTGTAAGCTCAGTTAAACCCTTTCTTTTATAAGTTGCCTTGCCTGTGGTGTTTTCTCACACCAATAAAAAAGTAACCAAGACAGAGAGTGAGTAACCCTAACCCTAACCCTAACCCTATCAGCTAAGACTGGAGAGTTGAGATGGTGCCATTGGGGCAGGGACGTATTGTGATCAATTATTTAACTTTATTGAACCACATTCCTCTCTTCTCCAATGACAGCAGAACCCAGTGGAAGACCATTAGACCCACAGGATTATTAGATCCTGAATACCACATACTGTACCAAGAAACTGGCACAGAGAGGATGTAATGAGGGTGGCTATGTCTCTAGTCACCAACCATGTGGGAAGCAGGGGGCAAAGGCACCTGTTCTCATAACCCTGTCTATTGTTCTTGTACCACCCTCTGCAGTTGCCATGGCATCACATTTCTGTGACTCTTTGAATGTGCGTCTCTGGGTTTTCCCTGATCTTCCAAAATGAAAGGGACTGACCCTAATTTTGCTCAACACTGTATTCTCAATAATATTATTGCAAAGGGAATAAAGAGTATAGACATAAGATGATTGCTGCTTGCTTCCCAGGGTCTTAATTTATTCCTCTGACCATGTATCTGGGATATGTGGACAGAGCTAGATATCCTACTGTTTGGAGGATATTGACTCTGCCATGGCAAACTGCACAATTTCACTACTAGGAAGCAAATTGAAAAAATCTCTCAGGAAGATCTTTGGAAATAAATGAGAAGGTTTTTGGAAATAAATGACAGGCTTAGCATAGCTACACCTAGGATACACATGGGGAGATGGCACTCATGCTTGCTCTTCTTATCTGATCCAGGTCTTCTGTTACTGCTACTCCTGAGAACCTGGGTTTTCAAAATGTGCTTCTTTATAACTCCCATGTGTGTGCATATGGGGGGTCATTTGCATTCAGATGTGTAAGTGCAGGCATACACATTCCATGATGCACATGTGGAGGGTCAGAGGGCAGCGTATGTATTGGTCATTGCCTTCCACTCTGAGGCAGAGTTTCTTGTCTGTCTCTAGCTGGCCCTGGGCTCTCAGGGGTTCTTCTGTCACCATCTCAAGCACTGGGATACAGATGTGCACTATCACACACACTAGTGGGTTCTGGAGATGTGCAGTGAGGTCCTCACACTTACACAGTGAGGGAAAACCATGGAGCAACCTTCCCAGCCCTAAACTTACCCAGGCTTAAATTTTGAAACTAGAGAAAGAGGTAGGAAAATGGAGAAATGAAAGTCGTATTCTTTTTAAACCACTTGAACTGTTGTTCCCCACTGTCTCCCTCAGAGAACATGGATGTGAGTGAGCACCCTTCTAGCAATAAAACCATGTGATTTAGCGTGTGTGATCCTGATGGATTCTTTTCCCTGTAGCTACTGACTTCTAGCTGCTCCTAGAGCATCGTATTGAACACTCACTATTTATTATGCCTTGCACAATGTCTTATGTCTGAATAAGGTTATAAGCACTTCAAAAGCTGAAGCCAGAAGGCTTAATTGTATTTTCTAAGTACATGCAATTAATTGACAGGCTGCTTATCTCTGACAAACATGTAAACCACTGAGGAAGAGAAAGGAAAATGGGAAGAGCTCCTGCTGGGACAGCTCTTCTTTAATAATGGTACTAAACTCAGCAAATTAAAGCTGGAAAATGTCCTTGATTCACTGGAGTTTTACATAGTGATTGTTTTCCACACTATGGTTTTAGGCTGGTTATCAGTTCCACACCAGTTACCTATGAACCCTGATTCTGGTTCAGCGGATAAGGCATTGTCCTCCTGGGTAACAGTTGAGTTTTGTATCACACACGCTCCCTCCTTGGTTGACCCAGATGCCACTGTTTCCTGGAATGATAGGGATGAATAAATAGCAAAGAGCAGGTGATAAAGTGATACTGCTGTGAACAGACCTTAGCAGTGCAGTCAGAATGGCAGGGTATGCCACTTCTCTGCAAATACTTCTATGCCAGCCTCTGCCCCAGCCTCTAGGAGGCCTCAGGAAAGGCAGAAGTCAGTGTTCCTCCAGTTCTGGAGTAGCTTTCTCCCTAGGCTTAAGTCTTGAGCATTTGGCTTGCAGGAGAGCTAAATGTACCAAGTAACCGGCAAAGGCTTCACCTGGAACCAAAGAAGAAAGTAAACAGAAGTTTCACCATCATCCAAGGCAGGGCATTTTCCAGGAAGACCTTGAATGAATGACCTTGGGTTCCACCAAGGCCCTGACAGAGTACCAGTAGAACTTCCATTTCCTCCATATTCCCAGACACCGTGATCCCAGCCAACATACACAATACCAGGAAGCACCAGAGTAGTTGGAACTTACCTTAAATTCCAGTAGCAGAGAAATCATTCCAGTTTGGGTCATTTTACACACACACACACACACACACACACACACACACACACACACACACACACACATGTGCTGGGGTTCTCAAGAGCATAAAACCCAAAATATGTAATTTTACAAATCAAGAATGCAGTCAGTTGGCTCCTGGCATCAGAGGCTGTGTGGATCCACAGTGTCTGCAGGCTGAAAGTCAGGGGCCCAGCAGCTGCTGCGTCTGAAAAGCTGCAAGTCTTAGGACAAGGAAGCCCAAAGCTGCAGTTCCAGTCGAGGGTGGAGGCCTGGGAGCTCCCTGGGAAGTTGCTGGTGAGAGTCTGGGTTCAAAGACTGAGGAAGTGTGGAATCCCTGGGCAAGGACACAACAGCAGCAGTTTAAGCGTACCTGCTGGGGAGGAGTTGGCTTGCACATGGTGCATCTACCCTTTCAGGCTCCTTTTTCCTTCTCAGTGACAATAATATTAAGAACACTGACCTATGTCCTACTGAAATACCCCACAGTCATGTCTAAAAATACATGCTTCCAATTCTCTAGGCATTTTAAGCCCAGTCAAGCTGACCATCAGAGAGGGCAAGAAAGGAGAGGAAAGTTCTTTATTCTGATGTCTTACTGAACTTTGCCTACAAGGTCTTATGCTGCCCAGACTGGTGCTGAACTCATGTTCTGCCTGCCTCCACCTTCTTGCACTCAGATTACACACATGGCAACACATACCAGGCTTCTCTTATTCATACAGTACCCCTGTCTTGACTTCAATTGTAAGATCTTGGACTACTGAAACTATTGTGACGTAACCATCATACTTCAACTATAATTTCAAGATGAATAGTATTTGGATGACAAAGAATGGCATGGTAAAAATGCTTCTAAGCTTCTCCTTTATTTCTATGTTCTTTTAAACTCTAGTGATTCAACATTTTCTTACTGTGTAACATTTTAAAAACAAGGGCAGATATAATGGTTTCACCTGCAATCCCAGCTCTGGATGGTGGTGGAGAGATGAGAAGAATGCTCACTATGAGTTCAAGGCCAGCCTAGCCTATGTAGCAAGCCTTAGGCGAGCCAGGACTATACAAGACCCTGTCTCAGAAATCAAAACAGCAGTAATACAAAGAAATTACCAATGAATTTGAGGGAGTATTCATATACAAGGGAATCTTGCTTGTTCTATGAAGAATATAATTTTTAAAGTATATGGATATGTTTGCCTTTAGCTCGACATATAGGAAAGAATACACAAAACCAAACAATAAAGATATTAGAAAATATGTAGGAATACTGTGGATCCTGACAGCAAATTACTGAGGGCTCATCAGTATTTTCAAAATAATACACAGCCAAACCCCAAAAATCTACCACACAGATTTGATGACTCTTCTCAGATAAATAGATTTCAAGGTGATCCCGCTAGGTCTGCAATCTAGAAAGGCATACATTTCAATAATACTAATGGATAAGATCAATGTATCATAAAGGCAGGGTGGTGCTGGCTATGCAAAGTGAAGGCGCACACTGTTTCTGAGAAGGACAGCAAGCTAGAGTCCAATAAGTGAAAGGTACTGAAGAGCCCATGGCAAAGCAAAGGGAATATTCATTATAACAAGGGCTTTGCTCCAAGGCCTGTGACTCATAGTTGAATTTAGATGAGCCAGGCAGCCAGGCTCTGTACAAGCAAAGTTCAGTCAAAAATGCAGATCTTGCTCCTTCAGTTAGTCTAAGTCTTGATTGGATAAATTGTATTGTTACTCAGGGAGGATATGAGAATAAATATGGCATCGTAGTAGGAAATTTTAAATATAAAATAACAGAAATGTCCTTAATTTTTTTCTTGGCAGGTATGTTTATGATGTGAGTGTAAATCCTCATGTGTGCACATGTGTGTGCAGGTCACATTCACAGGTGGAGGTTAGAGGTTGATGTTGAGTGTTTTCCTTGATTCACCTTATATATTGAAGTGGGGTTGCAAAATTGAACGTGGAACTTGCTAATTTAACTAGTCCAGCCAGTCAGCTTCATTGAGGATCACATCTCTACCTCCCGAGTGCTGGCATTACAGGTGGTCTAACATGCCCAAGTGGCATTTAAGTGGGTGCTGAAATCGAAGCTAACCTTATTCACTAAGCCATCTCATTAGCCAAAGATTTCACTTTTAAATTGAGTTTATTTAAGTTACTGCTGAAATGTACTAGTTACTGTATTTAAGTATGTATTGTATATGAAAGTTCCTTAACATCAACCATACTAAACCTGTGGCTATAGTTAGGGTTGTTTGGGGATAATTAATTATATTTACAATACATGCTTGAGTGCTGAAGAAAAACAGTTCTAAGAACTCCGGAGCTGTGTGAGGTACCACTGCTCTGTTTTCCCTGGAACTCCCCGAACTACCTCTGCCTAGATTGACTGTGGGTTGATCTCTTGATATTCCAGGTTTTATTAAATAGGTAACATATCACCACGGGGGGAGGGAAGGAAAGAAAAGGAAAAGGAAAGAAATCAAGAGAAAATAAAGCCAGGCTTATCAGCCCATGGTAACATTTGGGGGGCTGAAGCTTCGGACAGCAGGTTGAAGACAAGACTCCATGGAGAGAGGAAGAGCACAGAGGAGGGAGAATCATATACACTTAGTTATTTGTCCTTTATATTAGCTACTAGTCCTTTATAGCCAACTCAGAAAACCAGCCGGCGGGGCATGGGTAGGGAAAGCAGCTGATGAAGGTGAGGGGTGGTCGGACTCACAGGGCCTAAGGAAATAGGGGGCCATGGGGCGGGGTGCTGGTGACCAGCCTGTCCCTCTGGAAATGGGAACTGCAGGTGCTCTAAGGACACAGGTAGATGGATGTGCTCCATGGATGAGAACTGGGGTATCAGAGTGTGAACTCACATTCAACAAGTGCAAATACAAGTATCATCAACACACACACACACACACACACACACACACACACACACACACACACGCACGTTGATGGAACGTGGGTACATCTATAATCCCATGACAATGAAGTCACTTTCAATAAATAACTAGGCAACCTTTTCTAAGATTCTGATGAGTAATTAATATATTTCTATAAAGATAGATACTAAAAACATCCCTTGTTGATAATCAGACATGTTTCTTAAGAAACAACAACAAAATCAGGAGTAATTGTGGTTGGGAGGCTACTAGCTCATATGACTTCTTTATCTTAAAACCTGGAAATAAAACATTCTTGTCACACCAGGAAATGCAGGCCCTGTAACATAATTTTAGAACTTCTTTTAGCTATACTGAAGTATATCTAAAGTCTTAAGATGCCCCCGGTCCTTCCAAGGCACTGTCTTTTTTTCAAGTCTATCACTGTAAAACATGCTCACAGTGATCCACTCAAGTGACCTGGCAGCTTCAAGACTGCCCACTGAGGAAGTTAGTTATTCCAGAGGGGCAGCTATCACTCAGACCTTTGTGAAATCCATCTTATTTGTTGGTTTTAGAGCCCATGGAATAGCCTTAGAAAGATCAGATATTTATTCTAAGAGACTTTACAGTGCTCCACTCCACCAAATGAACCATCAAAGAGGGTTCTAAATAGACTTTAAGATAAAGAGTCCAAAGACACTGGAAGTTGGCTAAGTGGTCAAAATTTATAGTTAGAAAGTAGAAGTGTGTTGTAAAGCTGTTTTCTCCAAAAGGCTTTCCCCTCCTGAAGGTGTGTTCATATTTTTTTTTGAAAAAGTTTCATTTATTCTATTTGTGTGGATTGAACTCAAGGCCTTATCACAAGCTACACAGGTATTCTATGAGTATTCGGAGCTCTTGCAGGCTTTTAAAATATTTATAATATCTAATAAAATATAAACATTATGTAAATTAGTGAAATAGCAGTATTATTGATAAAATAAGAAAAATACATGTTTAATTCATACAAAACTTCTTTTCCCTCTGTACCCTTCTGTTCCCAGAAACCCCCCCCACACACACACACACACACACTTCCCTTGTCATAGCTCAGGCACTCCGCTCTCTTACACACACTGCTGCTTAGAGACCCACACACAGTGTGTGAGAGTTTGGAAGTAAATGAAACCCAAGTTATCTCTCCAGAGCTGGAACTAATGATTGCTGGGGAGAGGACAGTCTCCTTGCAGCGGATGCAGCTTCTATGAGTCTTTATGCATAGTGGGCTTTTCAATGATGCTTTCTAATGAGTCACCCACACTCTTGCAAGAAACTCCGAGACACACACACACACACATACACACACACATACACACACATGCGCACATATACACACACATACTCACACACATACACACACATGCACATACATACACATATACATACACACACACACACACACACGCACACACACAAACACCACCCTGTTGACTGAGCCAGACATGGGAGAATTGTTTCTCCAGTGTGTCCCCAGTGCCCCATCTGTCAGGAACATTCATTTCCATGTCCCCTGAAAAAGTCACACAGTGAGGCATAACTGTCAAGGAGGGAGATTTGAACTTCCCAACTTTTTTAACCAATAGTATAATACAGCCATGTGTATAGAGTATCCCCAACTCACTTCTTTAAGGGTAGTGTTCATAAGACTAAGTAAGAAATAGACAACAAAAAGCAGAATTACTAAAAATTTTACTATTCACAAGCATTAAAAATCTGGCCCTTCCAAAAAATGTATCTTCTACTGTGTTACTGAGCTTCTTATCATTCTATTGTGATCTAATGGACCAGCAGCAATAATGTGGTATGCTTTATGGAAAAGCAACATTTAGAGGTCATAGGATGAAATTATCTGCCATGTAAGTTTTCAGACTCAATAAACACACAGAGAGAAGACATATCTGATGTCAGAGAACTGTCACCCAGGGGAGAGTCAGAAGCTACATTTTAATCTCTGAACTGTACAACCTCTCCCCACACACGTCTATATATCCACCTTAAATGATGACACAAACGTGGCTGTGTGGTCCAAGCGTTGGTGATTTTTATTAAGAATAACTTTGGTTCTAAGAATTCCACCCTCGATTCTGTAATACTTTCCATTAAAAAAAACAATTATACAAGAGCAAATACAAAAAATATTAAATTATGAAAACAAATCCATTAAGGCTCCCTTTATATATATTATGTACACTCAAACAGGTCGAGATTCTCAGAGTAGAAGAATAAAGTCAACTGTTATAGCTTAGAAAGCAAAACTAGTTTACTAGCAGGAGACTACAAAACACAGATCTATTTCAATAAAACTACAGAGTGGAAAAATGGAGCCTTTTTCCCCCAAAGTGGCTCAAAGCACAGCACTGCTCAGATAGGTGTTCACGGGGTTTGGGCTTACAGTGTTCGGAGCAAAGGCAAAGTGACAGCATTTAAAATGCAGGCTCCTGAGCTGGTCCAAGGAGACTCTAAAACTTTCACCACCTAGATGCTCCAGGACCCGCAGAAACCATCACTTCATGCTATTTACAAATCCTCTTTTGACCAGACCCTGTAGCACTAACCACCAAGGGAGATCACTGGTCTAAGTACAACCAGGAAGGAAATATGTTTGCAGGTAACTTTTTCCCAGTGGTGGATGAGTCTTAGGAGCTGGTAATGGCCCTTGCAGATCCTGTCAAACAGTAAAACTGTTTTCAGGATTCACATCTCAAGAGCTAACTTCCAGTTAGATAAAAAGGTATGAACCAGTCCTGAACCTTCACCCTAACACCTGACATCAGGACTCCACACACACAAAGAATAATCCATGTGCACTGGAGACATTTTTTTCAACAATCAGGAATGAATTTTCTTTTCTCAAAAAGAAGGAAGATGACAAAGTAGTCATCATTCCAGGCTTCAAAGGCAAACAATTTTATCTTCAGCATCTCATATTTTATTTAGGCAACAGTTGCTGATAAAACCAAGAATCCATTTCTGCTGTAATCAGCACTCATGTGTCTTTATCTAGCAGTGACTTATCATCCATTTACTTCTTAGTCAGACTTGGATGGAACACAGGTTGCTAACCACCAAACTGAAGTTTCCCAGTGAAAGCCAGTGTCTAGTGTGCTAATCAAGGATTCCAAAGCATCATGAAAGGAAATAGAAGTCTTCAGTGTAGAAATTACTGGTTAAATCATCTCTATGGAGAAGTACTAAATACAAAAAAATTCTCCCATGCCTGCAGTATAAAATATATTTTGCATGAGAATTTTCATATTATTTGTAACTTAGATGTCTCTTTGAACAGCATGCTAGCTAGCATGAGGAAACTGAGCAACTCTGCCCAGCACCTCAGCTTTTCCTGAGAGATGCAACACAGTAGTCAAGACCATCCCTACCAACAGCATCATGCTGAGAGCGCGCCCAAATGGTCATTCTTCACAAAAACAAAAGGGAAAAGAAATACATGATCACTCATGAGAAATGCTTAAAGCTAAGAATCTAAGATACTCAAAATGTAAAAAGTATAAAGTCTTCCACTAAAGCCTCCTAGAAGCGGATCTTTACTTGTGTCACGTACAGTATCTAATGGCCTCATCACTTAGTCCTCACGGACACCTTGCTATGCTGTTCTCAGAACTCAAAAAGATATGGCCTTTCTGTGGGACACAGAAGCAGAGTTACACACACTAATCCTCCAAAGAACTAAGGAATTGCTTCATCTAATAAGACTAGTTGAGCAAGAAATGACAAACTAAATCTGAACAAAAAGCCCAATATTATCAAAACAGTAAAGGAATAGACACAATGTACCTTCTTGGAAGTGGACAGCATGTGGCATGTCATACTGAGAATCTAAAGAAATTACAGTAAGTTCATAATGCTCGTTGACACATTAAAACTTCTTATCCTGTTTCCGAATTTCAATGTCAACCAAGGTAATAGGCTAAACATAAATGTTAAATGTTAACATCTTCCATTCTTAATTTATAATGGGGAATTAAACAAGAAAATTCTGGGTTCTTCAAATGAAACACAAATACTGGATGTAACAGATGAAATGCATTTTGATGCAATCAAAATGATCTAACAGCTAACCAAATATTCCACACAATTTCTTTAGTTTTTAAAGGAACAGAGCTCTGGGCCCCACTAAACTTGGAATGGAAGAGAAGTGGAGCAGCACCACCCTCATGCGTTATTCCCGTGTCCGCTTTCTAGTTCTCTTCGCTTGCTTTTGTGTTTTGCTTTGTCTAAAGTCTCTAAACACAGGTCCGTGATATCTCGTGTGCTGGTCAATGTCTTTCATTTGGCGAATAGGAATTGCAACCATCAAAGATGACTCATCTAGCATGAAATGATGGTAAATCAATCCCGATCCTTTTTAATAGTCAAAATTCTCGGCTGTCTGGATTCTCTTCCTCAGGACTTTGGCCCAAGATGAATGCTGCAGAGGTACCTAGACATGGCTCCTCCAGCAATGTTGAGGACACTCCAGGTCACAGGCAGCCTGAGCTTATGACTGCTGGGCCTGGGCCACCTCTTGGCCTGTTCTTCTCAGATTGCCTTTCACCTTCACAAACTCCGGGGCGTTTTCTTGCTCTTCTTGTAATTTCTGCTTCTCAAGTTCAAGCTAAACAAATTTCAGAAACAAGAAAATTATTTACATACTGAGAAGCTTTTCAAAAGAATCCCAACTTTCAAAAAAAGATATGTATTTAACTTTAGAAATTTTAATCTGTGCAGAAGCATGAGCCCCATGTTTATTGCTACAAACCATACCAAGAGGCATCAGGAATAAAAAGAAGAACCTAGGCTCAGCAGAAAGTTGGAGTTTTCTCAGAGAAATTACATTAAGTTAGCACACTTTGAGTAGAGATATTTCTTCAACTTTTTAGGTGCATGTACATGCATTTGTGTGTGAATGTGTGTGATGTGGTATGCCTGTGTGCATGTATGTTCACATGAGCATTTGTATGCAGCTCTGTAAAAGGCTCAGGTTGACCTACATAGTCTTCTTCAATCACTATCTACCATATTATTTTGAGGCAAGGTCTCTCAGTTGAACCCAGAGCTGGTCAACATGACTAGTCTACCTAGCTGGCTTGGTCCTTTGTCTACTTTCAAGTCTTAGAACTAGAGGCTGACTGCCACAACACATCTACCTCACATCTATATAGATTCGGGGGATCTAACTTCAGTCCTGTTTCTAGCAAATACTTTAAGCACTAAGCATTCTTCTTAGCCCCTCTGATCTGCTTTGGCCTCTAATGCGTTTTAGGCCCCTAACAGATCTCAAGCGTCTGGGTTGGATGGGACTTATGCCTCCCACTGCATCTGCTTGTTTTTCTCGCAGGTGCACACATGCACATCTGGCCTGCTGGAACTCTGCTGGCCTCCCTTCTCAGAGCAAGACTGCACTCATCCAAGCCCTACCTGCTCCAGCTTCTGCTGCCGCTTTAGGAGCTCTATTTCCAGGTCGGATTTCTTCTTCTGCGCCTCTTCCTCCTTCTGCTTTATGACTCGGTCTCGTTTCCTCTTCTCCATCACCTTCTGCAGTTCTGGTTTATTCTGAGGGGCAAGACCCCTGCCAAAAATGAAAAAAATTAAAAAAAGAGTTGGCTTAATGGAAGTATCTTTCAGGAAAAGAAATGTAACGAAAGGTATCCATTGTAGACTAGATGGACAAGGAATTAGCCAGACTGGAGTATCTACTCCTAAGCCAAATAGTTCAACAGTACTCAGACACTTGCCAGCATTGAAGAAAAGCCACAAGAATCTTCTAAAGAATTCATAAAGTCCATGAACTCAATAAAAGCACATTCAACACCTACTGTGTGCAAGACACTTGGCCTTCAAAGAGGGCAAGAATGAGTGGGGAAAGCAGGCAACCGTATGCTCATCCAGTGGGTGGGGGGGATCCTCACAATAGAGATAGAGATGAAGATGCCGAGGACATGAGATGAGTTCACCTCAAGTCTCAAGTGAAGCCTTTAGTCCCATGTCTTGTACACAGCTTAGGGACAGGCCACCTGTGAGAAATGGCTGAGAAAGTGTGGAAGCTTTCACTTTTCAGATCTGAGAGGGGCTCTCGTTCCTTTAAAGAGACATCCAAGGCTAGGCTACTCCTGAAGAACAGAGACAGTGGCCCACACTCCCCCCTGCCAGCCAGCTATCATAGACTATCCTCATTAGGTGTTTTATGGTGGACACAAGGTCAGACTTCAGGAAAACTACGTTCCTGAGAGAGAAACTAGGTGGCCATTTCTTCAAATGGGGAAACCCAAAGCTCAAACAAACCATCTGCCGATGAAATGCTTGGGGGAAGCTGGCAGTAAGACCCTGTCAGCACGTGCTCAGGTGGCATTCATAAACTGCATGCCAGCTCTCATTCACCTTCTCTTCCCTTTAGGATTTACCCACCAGTCCCAGCTTTCTAAGATTCTAGATGAACATGCCTACCTCTTCCTATGTCTTCCTTATTTACTCCACTCACCCATCAATAACCTCTATTTGATATCAAAATATATTATGTACATTTCAAATAAAAAGGAAACAACAGAGCAGGGAAAGCAGTCTACATCAGAGGCAGAACAGGTGTGCTATGCTCACATACATATGACTGCACAGTAATGTGCTAGTCAGTGTGCACACTCATGCTATGCTCACACACACATGATCGCATAATGATGTGGTAGCCGGTGTGCACACTCATGCTATGCTCACATACTACACAGTGATCAACTTTTCCACATGGCACATCCAACCCAGGTACACAGAGGGCCATGTACCCTCCCACTGCTGCCTACCTGGCCTGGGTGCTGACTGCTAGCCGGCCCTGTGGGGACAATATCCTCTAAGGATTCTGTCAACTCATACTGATTAATCAACTGATACTTTGCTTAATAGCTTTTAAAAAATGATTTCCAAAATGTTTCTCTGGTTATTAAAAAAATCAATAACATATGAAACTCATACAGACTTTAATATCTGATTAAAGATTCAATTTCCTTGACACCCTTGTGTACAGTTGTCACTCTTAGCAATTGTGAAATAAACCATAAAATCATAAAAGTAATCTCCCTCCTTTCATTAGACCTTAGAGCAATTTTCTTCTAACCAATCACCTGCTAATAAAAATAGGGAAAGAAGATATGTGTTATTTTAACAGTGTATCTTTTATTATCAGAGGTGGAATACACTAAATCCTCATTCTCCAAACACAGCCGCACATGGCACAATAAACCAGTGTATATTTCATACTTCCTAGAAAATCTCTCTCTCCTCAATCTCTCTCCCCCCCCCTCTCTCTCTCTCTCACACACACACACACACACACACACACACACACACACACACGTGTTTTATTGCAGTTAATTTTGAAGTTGTTTAGAGAATGAGTATTTAGTATGTTCCACCTCTGGTTAGAAGAAAATTGTTCTAAGGAAAGGAAGGAGATTACTTTTATGATTTTATGGTTTATTTCACAATTGCCAACAATGAACATGTACAAAACTGTAGGTAAGGGTGTCAAGGAAGTTGAATCTTTAATCAGATAACTAAAGTCCATGTGCATTCCAAGTATCACTAACCTGGGGGTTGGGGGGTTGGGGGGTGAGGGGGTGAGGGGGGTGGCCGTACTGTACTCTCAGCACTCAGAAGGTTAACCTAGGGGTGAGGGGGACTATACTCTCAGCACTCGGAAGCTTAGAGCAGGGGACTAGCATGGGCTACACAGTAAAATGCTGTCTCAAAAAATTCAAAAGTATCATTAAGGAATAATGAATTAATACTTTCTCAGTGTTATGAATATATAAGGTCTCAATATGAAACTGTAGACAAAATTAAATTTTAAGATTAAGAATTTAGTTATATGAATAATTTAAATTTCAGACATCTTATATTTCACCAGAAAAATTAACTTCCATTATTAATATATTTTTCTGAGTTACATCAAAGTTGCTGAGCAAACTTTAATGTATGACTTATTAAGCTGAAATCCATTGCAACACAGAAATGGGCTTAACTATTTTAAGCATTCATTTTCTACTCAAAGATTTTATAAAATGGAGATGGTAAGATAAAATATTTAGCAGTAGAAAATATTCAAAAAATGGTTCTTCTCTAATAACAGTCATATATATACTTAGTTTAAATTTTACCCCAGTGTATCATCTAACTTTCTGTGTTGATGAGAAAATGAAAAACCATCTGTAGGCTTGCTAAATCCCAGAACAGACTACAGACTTAATGTCAAAAGACAAACATGAGCATCTCTGAAGTTTGCAAAGAAACCCTCCATTCCTTGGAAGAAAATGATGGGTTCTCATCATGAGCTCTAATATCTGCATTAAAAAATCTGTCCAACTCCATCATGACTGAGCAGTGATCAAGTCCTGGTGGCCAAGTCTGCCTGAGACCAAACAATTCCCACAGGGCTGGCTACCTGTGACAATTAAGGTTCACAGAGCAAATAGTTTAATTATATGCAGGTGTGTGTGTGTGTGTCTGTCTGTGTGTGTGTGTGTGTGTGTGTGTGTTCGCAAGTGCATGTGAATATGTGCATGTGAGGGCAGATGTCCAAAAAGAATTGAAGTACAAGATCTCCTGGAGCTGGAATTACAAATGGCTGTGAACTGCCTGACGTGAGCAGTAAGATCCAAACTGAGGACTTCTAGAGCAAGTGCTCTTAACCGCCAGAGCTCCAGACCCAAGCATAGCCATTTTTTAAAATTAAGATTAGTATTTTATGCTAAAAGGTCATGAAATATATCAGTTCTCACAGAATTATAGGGTGAATGCATATCCCAAACTCTCTCCTCTTTAAGCAAACTGCAGAAGCATGATTTACATTATATTCTTGTGGTAAGTATTGTAGTTTGAACTAGAAATCCCCAACCCACCCTCAGGACTGGGTTAAATCTGTGGCTTATTTCATTCCTATTAAATGTATTTAATTTGAGATTTAAAATTTTCAAATGCTGATTATGAAGATATTGAGCAAGCTTTTGCATCAGTGAATACTGAGAAAGAAGATTAAATGACAGTGATGTCATCTATAACTAAATAATATATTTGTAACATTTTAAGCCATCAAGCTTAAAGGCAACAAACTAATACAGCATCTCTTCCATGGGGGGCAGGGCCAGTTCTCACGCTACAGTGTCCAGGAGAGGCAGAGCCACCTTTCCCAGAGCCAGTGAGATGCGGGACAGCTCAGCACAGCCCTTGGATTTCAACATGCATGGTTCCTATGAACTCCTGTATATCATCATAGACCCCAGCTGCAGCAGAAACATGAACTCAGACATGGCCCTTAGCTGCAGCTCAGGCCTGGATGTCACCATGGCCCTGGTAGCAGCACAGGCCACCCACATCAGTATGGCCCCAGAGACAGCAAGACCCTCGAACACCTAGACCCCAGTCATCCACACAACCCCTAATGGCTACAGGTGCTATGAACATCAACCCAGTTCTAGGCTGCTGCTGGGTCACAGACCCAAACATGCCCCATAGCAGCATCCTGGCCCAGATGACACCATGGTTCCATGTGACAATACAGGCCACACAGATTGGCATGGCCCCAATGGCAGCATGGCCCTCACACAGCAACACAGCCACAGGATTTAGCCCAGACCCCAAACCATGTGGCATTTGGTGGCACCATGGGAAATGCATTATCCACACAGAGCCTGGCTGTGGTAGGACCACAGACTCAGACATGGTCCTTAGTCACAGTAGCAAGCACCGGTAACCTAGATCTAGGATGTGAAGACAGACACAGGGTCCTGAGAGCTGGCTGGCCAGCCAGGCTCACCAACCACAAAGCTCCAGATTGATAAGATGCCCTGCTTAAAATGAAAAAGGATGGGAAAGCCCCAGTGTCAACCTAATCTTTGCACATGCCTTCCTACACACTACACAACATGCAATCTTAAGTAACCAGACAGATAGCGGGGACACAGCCCCAGAACCCGGAGGCGTCAGGCAGGGGCGGATGTAACAAACAGTCTGCAAAGGAAGACGGGAGGGATTTTGCTTCCCCTTTAAAAATTCAACAAAAAGATAATGATTTAAAACAGTACATAAAAGAAACCAATAAAGACACACAGAAAAATATTCTTATCTGTTAAGTCTAGTAAGTACTGTGCAGGCAAGATTGAAATCTGAGTCCTACACCTCCCAAAATGTCAGAGATTTAAAATTAAGAAATATTTCTCCTCTGCTTAGGACATTCTCTTCTACCCTTGACCTGCCTCTTTCACCCACATTTTAAAATGTCACGCACAGGTTCAGCAAGTAAAAGCTCTTGCTCCAAACTCTATGTCCTGAGTTCGGTGCTGCCAAGTTGTTCTCCACACATGAGCAAAATCACATACAAAACAAGTAAGAGCATTCCTTAAAATATACATAGCATACATTTGGAAAGGGACAGTGTAAAACCTTGCCATTGGCAACCACACCTGCAGGAGCTTCAGGGAGAGATAGCTCTGGGTGCTCATTAAAAGGATGCCTTCAATATGGCGGACAAGCAAAAGAAATCCCTTGAAGCCTTTGTAAACACAATTAAAATAAAACCTAGTTACCTTAAAAAGTCATTGAGGAGAACAATGCTCAAGAAACTGTCATCCATACCTTTTTTGATTCATAAGGAGCTCTCTGTGGAGGTCTTGATGGTTTCGGGAAGTTTTGACAGGATTGGCTAGCTTCTGGGGTTTAATTAGTTCAGGATTGTCATCTTCTATGTAGTCTGGCTCCGCCATGATGTTTCTTGGAATGAGAGAAGAGTCTTTGGGGTCAGTATCCTCAGGCAGGTTATCTGAAACAACAAAGAGAAGGTACATTTATTTGCAGCCCTTTTTGCCAACTCTTCAATCACTGATGCTGAAGCCCTGAGAGCTGTGCCCCGTCTATCACACTAGGACACGCTGTCCTTCAGTGTCTACTGCAGGGACATCATCAATTAATCCTAAGGATATGAAAGCAACAGGAAAAAATAAGAGCCCCCTGACCTCACTCCTGTCCATGCCAGTCACACCTCAAGTTCCAGCCATATAGGACACTTCCAGTCTCCACATCTCAAAAGCAAGCTCACTAGAAACACTTAGGTACCAGCTCTTTCTTCAATGTCAGCAAATGAACCTGCACTATCAGAGCCTGCATGGAGACAAAACTTGTAGCACTCACGTGGATAACAGGCCCTGTCAGCGTCCATCCAGTCATCTCTTCTCAGGGCTAGAACTCAGAGAGGGTGAAGGAAGGAAAGGTAGGTGACCTTGCAGCAAGATCCCTTTGGGGACAGACAGAGAACATGTCTCTGGAATCCAGCAGAGCAGCATGCTGACATACTTGGGCAGAGACACTTAACCCTTCTGGCCTGAGACTTCCTGGCTCTCTACCGGTCTTTCTGAAGCTGCTCACTACATGACTCAGTGTTCTCACCCCTTCGTGGAGAGACTCCCCAGAGAGCGAGGCATCTGTCTCTATTCTTAGACACCTGCAACTTACTAGGGCAGTGCGCAACATGGAGTAGATAGATGACTGTGAATGTGACCACTATTTCATGACAAAAGAAAAGTCCTACTGGAGGCCAGGACTGATTGACTGCACGGCAGAAGCCAGGCACAGGCTGGTGCTGGTGCACAACCTTCATGCATGCCAAGATGCATTCCTTAGCACTGACCCATCCCTGTCCCTGCCCTCAGAACAAACCAGATGATTACTTCCTTCATAATAATTAACAGGAGATTTGTACTTGCCTGTCTCAATTCAGTAACTTCGATTTTTCAAACTCAAAATCAGATAAGGGCCTGACAACAACAGAATATTTCAATCTTACCTCCTCTGGAAAGTCCATGGTTATAACTACTAACTCTGGTTACTTCCTCCCTTACAGAGGGGCAGAGAACCACTGGGTCAGAGAACACATGTGTGGGAGGAAGAGCCACACCTAAATGGTTCATATCCAGCACTGGCACCTCCCTGAAACACACACCACAACACACATCTGGACACAGGGTAACCTATGCCCATTCTCTGCAAGGCCAAGGACCATCTGTCCTCCAGTTCTAATCCAAGCCCCTCCAGGTACATGGAAGATGCTGAATTAACACTGAATATGTAAAATCTGCACTAAGAAGAATGAGGAGAGTTCCCCTGTGAACAAGCTCTTAGTCCAATGCCAGCTTCTGCCTTTGCTTCTGCCCATGGAGGCACCCACCACAGATGGCTAAGGGGGGAGCGGGGCTAAATGGAGGGAGAGGGAGCAGGGCATCGATCCACAGACTGCAGTGTAGAATCTGGGGAAGAGTCTGCAAGCTTGTATGCAGCAACAATCAAAGCAGGGGTCTGAGTTTCAGAGTTATCAGTGATGTCCCCTGAGCTCCTGAACTGTCCCCGGTGGTGCTGGATCCTAAGCATAGAAGCCAAAAGTAGGCAAAGTGGCAGTCAACAGCTACCAGCGCCTTAGGAACAGAATGCGCAGGTGCAGGGCCCATCCGACTCCAGCAACAGCCCCGGGAACAAAAGACTCAGACTCTTCAACAATGGGGGAAACAATCTACTACCATGCTGATGCCTGGACTGCTAGGGGCAGAAAGCCAAAACCAAATTCCAAGTGTACTATTCTCAACACCTAGGTCTGCCAAACTGAAACACCTAATGCTTGTTTACAAAAAGTATCGTAAAATAATTTGGAAATTAACAAGAAAATAAACATACTAGACATCCAAAGAATAAGACAAAAAAAAAAAACCAATAACTGTAGCTACATCATTTTAAATATTTGAGGTAACGCGGCATGTAATATTTAGGTTCAAAGCATAAAAGAACATGCACACATAAAAGAGAACATAAAAGAGAATGCACACATTCCCCAGATGCTGATAATATTGATATTTGAACTGCGAAGTCCTGCAACCTTAACCAAAAGAGAAATACAAACCTTGTATATAGGGAGCGAGGGAGCCCATCATAACCAGCCTGACTTTAACACTGCTGCTCCCAGGCAAAACGTGATCCTTTGCTTGAAATTTCAAATGCACAAGGCACAGCTCTACAGTCTCGGCTGTCTAAAAGAGCCCAGAGCAGATTCATTCTAGTTAATCAGTAGACAAAGCAGGCCACCTGCTTCCATAAAAGGACCTGCTTCTCTACCCCAAGACATGACATCTATGCAATGCAGGAGTGACTTCAGAGGTCAAAGTCCCAGAGAGGGAGGCTTGAGAACAGACTGAAGTCAGATTAGGAAAGAATAGGGTAGCCCTCAACTCCAGGTGAGAAGAGACAGGCCAGGATCTTGTAGCACAGGTGGGTGGCCAGCATAAGTGTTTATGACTTCTCTCCTAGACTTTAGCTTCTTGGTAGGCCTCCTCTCTGACAGTAACAGTGGATGAGATGTTAAATGGGGTCTCCTACTAGACAGACAAGCCGGACCCTGGGGCAGTCGCGTGGAGCTCCATGAGTTCTTCTCTAACCAGAACAAACACTGTCTTTAGTTTTCTGTGTTGGAGTAGGGGAGTGGGCACAGGAACCCCACACCGTAAGTCTCATGCATAGACTCTGAGCCTTCTATGGCCCAGGCAGTAGGTGTGCAATGCACCTCCTATAAACTAGTGTAAGGGGGCTTGGAAAAGGGCTGGCCTGCCTAAGGCAGCCTCTCCCTGTACCCTCATTGCTCTACCACAGGGTGGCTGGTGCAGGAGCTGGGAACTAGATAGGGTTGCTTCCCCTTGGCTTCCCAACTGGAGCCATAACAAGAACAAAGCAGCAGCCTGTAGCCAGAAGCTTCTGGCCCTAATATATCACTAATTTTATTCATAGTCACAGTCACCCAAGCCCCACTGCAGAATTCTGCTCATATGGCGCTCTGACGAACTGGCAGTAACACTATGTATGCACCTTCACTCTCCTTGGCCTGCCTCCAGCAGGAGGCCTTGGCCATTGCTGTTCTCTCTGGCAGCCATGATGGTCCCTTTCTAGTCCATCCTCTGATCCTCACACCAAGCCAAATCTCATTCATCCTCTCGGATGCAGATATATGTCACGTCCTCCAGGGAACTTTTCCTAATATCCTGACTAATTAAACTCTGGCCTCCAACAACTATGGAGTCATTTTTCTAGTATGTACCAATTGTATGTTTCAGAAATATCTATATGTAACTTTTCATCCCTTTACTGCAAAAGCTGTATCTCTTTACACTCTAAGAATATTATTTAAAAGAATTAACCAAGTCAGGGGTAAAATACCAGTAGAGGGAGCCCCTGAGTTATGTGACTCCTTGGCCTCTTGAACTATGCTCAAAGTAGGGTGGGAGGCCAGGTGGATTTCTTCACTGAGCATCAAACAACCAAGAAGGGTTACAGTAAAGATGTGAAAGAAAAGTCTAGAAGTAAAGAGGGGTATTATCCTACATGAAGTATCTCCTCTGGAAATTAACACAAGATATTCCCATCATACTGATGCTACTGGCTACTAACTGAGATATTCTCATCATACTGATGCTACTGGCTACTAACTGAGATATTCTCATCATGCTTATGTAGCCAGTAACTGGACCAGAAAAGCCATTTTTTATGCCGTTGCTGCTACTGTTTTGTCTGTCAAATATCAAGTCAAGGAAAGAAAAGTCAGTGCTGGCTCAATTAAGGAGAAATACATTGGGGTGAGATCTCAGACAAGGCTTAATTTCCTTGACTTCAGCTCCCTGTCTTTGAAAATGAATGAAATAACATGAAAGTAGCCTGTTTTGACCTCGGCACCCTATTCAATCCCTGCTGTGAGGGAGAACTTAGTTAGGAGCTATTACTAGCCAAGCTATAGCCAGCACCATTGCCTATGTTATCTGGAGGTGTGAACAGCTCATTTCTTTTGCCCATATATTCTTCCAAACCATAAATTCAAGTTAATATTGCAGCTTTCCTCACAGGTAATATTCAGTGAGTATGTGTAGATGCACAGGGGTGTATACTTGTTTATGCTGTGTGTGTGCATGACATTTGTGTGGAGCACAGAGGACAACCTTGAGGGTCATCCCTCAGGAGCTCTTCACCTTGTTTAGATACAGGGTCACTCATACAGGACTCACCAATCAGGCTAGGCTGACTGGCTAATGAGTCCCACGGACTGCCCTGCCTCTGCCTCCCACTGCTTCGCTGGGGATACGCTCAGGTTCTCATGCTTGACAATAACCATTTTTAACTATCAAGTGCTTTCCCCAGCCCAACATTCAGTAGATCAAAGACCACCACGCTACAAACACAAGACCCTTCTGGCAAGGTCTTAAAAGTGTTAAAAGGTCTGCCTGTCACACTATCGAAGTACTACACTGCATCCTGATGGCTCCAGTCTTTCCAAGATAAATAAGGATTCCCACTAAAAACGTTCCCCATGAAGCTGACAGAATAAACACTTCTTGTGGCTGAACTTCACTATCAGGACATTTGATTCCCTCTTTCCACGTTGTTCATAAAACAGATCAAATGCAAACAGTAACTCTTCATGGTTGAAAATTAGAATTTACAGATTATGACAATTTTCATTTGCCTACATATATATATACATATATATATATACTTAAAAAACCCATTCTATCTGGAAGCAGAGCACACTAGAGCCAATCAACACCAAGAACTGAACTTCTGAACTGCCCAACAACTACTCCCAGAATGCTAGAAGTATCTCAAGGCATTCTTTCTGAGAATCTATTCCCCAAACTAGCTCTAGAAGATTTTGGCAAATGCTAGGAACTCTGAGAAATCTAAGATGCCTAAGACTACGGACTGGTAAACTCAGGTCTGGGCCAGTCTGAAAACCAGAAGGTGCTTCTTGGATCCTCAGCAGTCTCCTCTGGCCCACATTCCCAGACAGACAGGAAAATGAGTTCATGCAAGACTCTCTCCCCAGTGGCACTGCTCTCATCTGCCAATGTCTTGAGCAGCCTGGCCTTGAAGTGAACCTAAAAACCCAGTATGGGACTAGGAGCCATATCTAATACCCAAAGGCATTTGACAAATGTTGGAGGACCTTTGGACACAAACCTACTATGAGAATGCTTGGGGAAAGGCACCCTTCTGGGATTATCTGAGTAAACACAACAGTGTTACTTTTTCATATTCTGCCAAGCTCTACTACTGTTGGAGGAGATCCTAGCATTCCCAAGTGGCCCATTTAAAATGACGATGAAATCTTGACCAATTTACTCCCAATATGTTGCTGTCCAAACACCACACAATGACGTTCTTGGGAAAATGTCCAAACTCACTTTCTCACCAGTTTCTTCACCCCTTCCTCCCAGTGTATTTTTAAACAAGGCGCATACTCTATATTTAGAAGACGAAAAAAGGGGAAGGCACAATGAAGGAACGACAGAAACACCCAGAAGCCAGAGCATGTTCTAGTAGCCATAATACACTGAACCAGTGCCAGGGCAAACCAGGTGGAGATGGTACAAGAAAACACCTACGCATATAATTATATGTTCATAACAGTTAAAAAAACTCCTTGTTATTTGATATCAGGATGATGTTATCTTGGGGGTGGGTGGTGAAGGGAAGACATAAGGCAGGGAGGGGGATTCCAGGATGTGATGCTCCATGTGCTAACACCAGCTTCAGTTGCACAAGGTGACCACTCTGAAGATTTATCAAATGGCACTTTCTGGTGCATGCTCTTCTCTGTAGGCGTAATAAACACACCTCAATAAACACAAATTACATAACATTATTGCTAAGACTATCAACTAAAAATCAATTTGCTGTTGCAATCCTATTAGAATTTGGCCTTGCCAACAGCAGGATACCAGGGAGAAGTTTTGGTGAGAGTCCAGTATTGATGGTATACCAGAATCCTTAAACAAGACCAACAACTCATTGCAATGAACATTTACAAGTAAAGCTGTTTAAGCAAAGGTTTATACTTCATGACACACTGCAGTTCCCAAGACCACTAAGACAAAAGAGTATGTGATAGAGGTGGGAAAGATAGGGGAGCAAAATGGTTTGTTTATTTGTGGGTTTTATTATTTTATTTTATTGGAGGCAGCCACAAGGGTGGAGGATGGACATGGAAGGACTGGGAATTTAGGGTGCATGATGTGAAGTTCACAAAGAATCAATAAAAAAATTATGAAAAACAGAAATTTGGCCTTGTAGCTCATTAGACATGTAGTCATAGTAATTCTATGTCTTAATAGAAGAAAACAGAGACATGTTAATACCTCAATTGACCTTGGGACACTGTTTTTATGCCTCCAGTCCATTACCTGTCTTCTTTGCCCACTCTGTATAAGGTTCCAACTGAATATTAGAGAAAACATATATAACATGTCCATCCATGTACGTATACAGTGGTAAAGAGCTGGCTTGAGGACCAGAGTCCTGGACAGGCTTTCTCAGGTCATTCACCAGTCATGTGATTTTGTTTAAATAGCTTACCATGAATCATAGCTTCTATAACTAGAAATCAGAGCTAACATTTTAACAACTGTCGACTATTATAAACATGAGAAATATGGATGTGGAACCCATCTACCACCCAATGATGCCCCATCCATGTGCCAACACACCAGTTCAACAATCAACCTTCCCATTAATGAAAGTGCTGGCCATATCTGAGGTAAGAATGTCTGTCTGGATGCTGTAAATATCATTCTGTAAATAAAGAAACTGTTTTGGCCCATGGTGAGCACCATAGCAGTAGGCAGGAAATCAGATACAGGTAGAGGAGGGCAGAGTTAAGAGAGACTTGATCCAGCTGCCAAGGAAGAAGCATATAGAAATACAGGTGAGTCATGGGCACGGGCCTCATGGCAGAACAGATTAATGAAAACTGGGTTGAATTAAAATGAAAGAGCTAGCTAGCAATGTGCCTGAGACATACGCCAAACAGGATGAAATTAATATAAGTGTCTGAGTCATTGTCGGGGGGAAAAGTAGGCGCAGGCAGGTCTGAATGTTTGGCCTCCATGGGGCCAGAAATCTCACATAACATGTATCCTACAAGGTTTCTGTTCCTTTTTTTGTTTTTAGTTTTGACTCAGAAGGGGACAGAAAAGAAAAAAGTGGAGAGAAAAAGAAAATTCCCTGACAGGTTAGGCACTGGGTAGATCCCATACCTGCCAAAGCCTGGGAAATCCTGAGAATTCCCCCAATTCCTTGATTCTGTCTGATCTCTAACACTGAGTAAACTTCCCTGTCATTAGGATTTTTAGTAACCCACTGCACAAAATGTCCTGAGCACAGGTAAATAACATAAAATGAAAGGTCTTATAGAAAAACAAGTACATGCAGCCACATTTGCAATCTATTTAATCTCCCACATCTTATGGAAAAATGAATTATCCACCAGTTGATAGAACTCCAAAAAGACAAAAACAGACACAAGGAAGATCCTCAAGAGGCACTGTTTGTATGATATTTAACAAAACCTAATACAAAAGACACAAGCAGATAAGCAATGAGCTGCTGGCTACTGTAATCATTTACACATCTACATTTCATGTCACTGACATCAGACAAAGCTCACTAGGCCTGTGTGTCTAAGATGGAGTTCTGGTGTCATTGTGGATCCATATTACCATTTAACCATAGGTTATTCAAGTATGTACAGTGTTATAGGAGAGCGAATGGTACAGGCAGAGACTTGGAGAGTTGGAGTGTCAATGTGGTACCCAGATCCCACTGCAGATTCGTCTGAACATAGTGATGCTGCTAGTTAGTAAGGAAAAGTTTGGGCTGCTTTCTATGAACACCAGCATGGAAAACAACTGTACTCCCTCTGCCTTCTAGCCACTCAACACCCAACACTGCCAAAAGCAGGCCCTGTCTAAAGTTGGCCACGTACGTGAGCAAAGCCAAAGAAAAGACAGCAATTCCTGAACAAGCCAGTTTGGATAAGAAGCTGAATATTAAAACAACTTTAGAAAAGTCTGAAGACAAAATGTAGTGACAATGAACATAAAGATAGCAGTGTTGGGCTGGGGTGTGGCTCAGAGGCAGGGAGCTTGTGGTACCATGGGCAGATCACACAAGAATAAATACATAACAACTACCCACATGCCAGGCCATGAGAGGTAGTGTTTAGGAGGTAACTTTGATCCTTCAAGGGCAGAGTTTAGAATGCCCTCCTAGACTATAATACCACTCTAATTCCATGAGGTGTGCACGCAGTAGGAGAAGGGTTTGGGGCCTTGGCGAACAGTAGCTGTGCAGAACCCTATGCAAGTGCTGAGCAGGATGACCCGACAGCTAGCCCGCATGCGGAGGTGGAAACACACAGCGCAGTAGGATGAAGACGGCAAGCCAGAGCCAAATACCCACAGCCTACTTAGTACCACCTGTGGCTCAAAAGCACAGACTGGGAATCCACTAGGGATGAGGCCAGCAAATAGCTGAGTCTGGGGACTCCAAAGAAATATCACCCAGAGCACAGCCTTAGCAAGCATCCCCTTCCCAACTGTCTTCTGAGGGCTGGTTGTGCCCCTTGACCAAGTAGATGCTCTTTCAGATGAAATGTACTATGGCCATGACTCTCAAGGTCCACCATGAGGAATGTGATCACTAAAGACAGCACATGCTCTTCTTCCTCCTCTCCGTACCCCTGCACAAGCTCCCGTTCCCTTCCCAGCCTTATCAAGAAATTCTCAGGACTCAATGGCTACGGCTTCCCTGCGGGTCTCCCCTCAGCGTGTCCTCCAATATGAAGCTGATGTCTATTGCATTCGAAAGACAGTCTTTGAGGTCTGCACAAAGCTTTTTCTTGCTTCATGACCCTCAGGGACAATGGTGTCCCAGAGCAAGTCTAGAGGCTAGCTCTCACCCCACACTTGCATCTGAAGACACCACCAACTCTCCCTTGATGCTGCAATGTGAGCCATTCCTAAAGAAAGCCTGAGGACCATCACCAGCTTTCCTAGCTTGACTCATATCCCAAATGTGCGCTTTAGCACTCACCGCAAGGCCAAATGTGCAGCCAAACTTCATTTCCCTCTGTATTTACAGCAGTACTAGACACTAGCCAGGTGCAAGAGTGGGTGACCAGCCAGACCTCGCCCTACCCAGTTATTACTGCAGCAGTAATCATCCAGGCAAACAGGCTAAAGCTGCTGTCTGCTGTACACTGTGCACACCGGCCTCCCATGGGTAGAAGCCATCCTGTGTTCCTCTGACTTCTTTATCTCATACCTGTCTCAGACACAGCCTCTCAAAGCCTCCACAGAGAACAAATCCATCCTGGATTCTGTCCCATAAGTCTATTTGGAAGTCATGCTCTTACCACTGCCAGGAGCCTCATCCCTTCCTCATCTCTCACCCCAAGTCTTACAATCAGCTCCTCTCTGGCCTCCATCACTCATGACCATCCTTCCTTTTCTTAGACAAATCCAACATGCTAACTTAATCAGATCAAAAGCCCACAAGCTAATTGCTTCAGACTGATAAATTATACCTATCACATAACAGCTGAGAAATGATCAGTGTAGATATTAGTTTCCTTTTCTCTTGTATGAAATAGTTTGAAGAAATCTTAAGATCAAGGGCCTTCGGTTCTACTGGTAAGGAATCTCTGGGCTACAGTGACCCCCAGCAGTAAAGGGCACAGGTTGTACTCAGAGCAGTTGGATCTCTTCAAAAGAAAGCATTGGCACTTGGTCCATTACAAGGAAAAGAAAATAACTTTTTTTAAAATTGCAATAAGGAAACTGTCCCAAGGTTACACAGAGGCCTTCAAGAACTACACTGGAGGACGGACCGCCTCTGAGGCCCTGTGAGCAGAAACACTGCAGGTAGCTCTGCCACTAGCCCATCTAGATCTGAGACCCCCTCAGGCTGAAGGAAGGAACCACAACCATGCTGCCTGTCAGCTGTGCCATCTGTCCAGCTGTGCCCCACGACATTTCTGCCACCTCAGTTTAAGAGCTCAGTACTTTCCATAAAAAGAATTAGTAACATCCAACTATCCCAAGGTAGGCTCTTTGATTCTACACATTACGAGCAAAGGGAGAAGGACAAAGATGAGGAGGAAGAAGGGAACAGGACCTGTAAGTTGGCCCTATAGGTAGAAGCACCCAGCACCCTCAGTGGAAGGGGAGAAAGAACTTCTAAAAAGTGTCACCTGACCTCCAGAGTTGTCTGAGCTCCGCAGGAGTTCCCTGCCATGTATACACCAGCACAGACACCGAGCCCCAGCCCACACATAATGGGAAGTACAGTTTTAAAAGGAATAACATAAACCTTACTTGTTAACACGGTGAAGCACACCTGAAAATAATCAATTTGCGGGAGACTTAGGTGAGGCCCTGTCTGACATACATCTCCATCACTGGAAACCAAACAAATGAATAAGTGAAATTTATAATCTGAACTGTAAAAAGGTAAGGCTGAGCCAGATGACTGGGGTCCTTTGAGAATTAGGCATCTTGATAAAAGAGGAGCTGAGTTCAGCCACTGACCTCCATCAGCTTGACTTAGGACGACCAAGGGCTATGGAGTACACAACACCAAAAGAGATGTTCCCCTCAGATTCCAGAGGCTCCAGAAGGCCCCAGGTAGGTCTCCACTCTGCTCAGCTTGCTCCCTGGAACCTTCTCCTACAGACGCACACTGAGCAGGTCTTCTGACTGGGTTTCAGATTCCGTCACCTATCTGTCCTCCCTCCATATCTGTCTGGAAGAGTCAAGTGCTGTGTCCCAAGACTAGAAAGGGCAACATGAAACAAAGAACAGACCACATTTTATTAAACCCAAACTCTAAATCCAGGGCCACCTCAATATGAGACTAGAAACAGCTCTAAAAGCCGGGAAAGTTGGGCTAGAGAGATAGCTAGACAGGTTCTGTTCTTCCCAGGGACCCAGTTCCATTCCCAACATCCACACTGGATCACAACCACCTTAACTCAAGCTACAGGGACATCTGATGCCCTCTTCTGACCTCTGTGGTCACTGTACTCATGTACATATACATGCATACAGACATACACTTACACACATTGATAATCAAATAAATCATCAAAAAGAACATGTTCCTAGGAACACCTCATCATCTCATTCTGCAGCTTTCCACTAAAATGATATAGAGACCCTTGAATACATAGCAGTGGCACAATACCATATTTATTAAAAAATAAAAAAGTACTGATCAATATTTATCATTCTTTGCACAAATTCATCTCCTGTGGGATACTGCTCTTGAACACTGTAAAGATTTTTCATCTGTATTGATTTAATAAAATGGCGATTGGTCAGTAGAGACAGGAAGTATAGGCAGGGCTACCAGAGTAGGAAAATTCTGGGAAGAAGAAAAACAGAACAGCAGGCACCAGCCAGAGGCAGAGGAAGCAAGATGAGAATGCTGCACTGAAGCAAAGGTACCCAGCCATGTGGCTAAGCATAAATAGAATCATGGGTTAATTTAAGTAAGAGCTAGTCAGTAATATGCCTGAACCACTGGCCCAACATTTACCTTAATATTAAGCCTCTGAGTCAATTATTTTATATGTGGCTTCAGGACCATGAGTGTAAGAGATTTGTCTGGACCTTGGGGCTAGGCAGACTAAGAAATGTGTGACAACAGTCATCTAAAACATATTACAGCATCATGGCTTTCACTCACGCTCTGAAAACCCATAGCTTTCTTGTTTCTCCCTTGGCTTCTTGACTTGTATTTACCTTCTCCAAAATGCATGGTATTCTTTACATAACCAAGACAAATAAAGAAAAAAGGAGGTGTTTTTCCTCATTCCCTCCCAAAAACTATTTTTGAGAAGCTATATTTTACAACTTCCTTTCTGAAGAATTGTTGGTAACACCCATCAGGAGGCTGGAGAGATGGCTTGAGAGTTAAGAGCACAAACTATTCTTTCAGAGGACCTGAGCTCATTCCCCAGCACCCATGTCTTGAGTGTTAAACCATTAATTAAGGAGGAGGAAATGAAAACACCCACATTATAACTCGCAGCTGCCTTTATCTCCAGCTCCAAAGGATCTGATGCCCTCTTCTGGCCTCCATGGGTACCTGCACTCACAAGTACAGACACACATACACATATGTGCACACTCATAGACACATAAAAATAAAATCTTAAAAATAAACAAGAATATTATTTCCAGCATAATCTATGATAGTAAAAAAGGCAGAAAATGATATTTAAATCTAACAATGGAATATAATACAGTGTGAAATTAGGTGTCATTATAATAATGAAAGAGAAAATATTCATGATACATTAAGTGGCAGAAAAACACCAAATGAACATCCCCTTTGTTTTGAATGCATGTGTGCACATGAAAGCTCATCACAGAGATCTACAGTGTCTCAAAGTCCAGAGTCAGCAGCATCAGGACCAAAGAATACTGTTCAACACAATCTGAATCAGAGCCTCTGGGGATGTGCCCAACAGTCTACATTTCTATCATGTGTGCTGTGTACCTCACAACCTTTGAGGGACAGTAAATGTAATCCTGGTACAGTTGAAGAAACTGAGGCCCATTGCAGCTTGGGAATAAGCCTGCTAAGCTAGTGAATAAGAGTGTCACACAGCTCACTGCACTAACAGTGCGTCTCTCTGTAACTAGCATTCAGAATCCTGCTCTGTGATCTTTGCCCTAAATATGGTACATGAGGCATCTAAGGGATTACTTCATTTCTTTCTTCCTAGTGGTTAGCACTTAGTTACAAGTTGTTAATGCTAGCATCTCCCATTGATGCACACCCTGATCAGCACCTTTGAGAACCACACAAAGAGGTTTAGATGTATGTACACATTATTAAATCCCAGCCCACATCATCAGCAACTGAAATACTAAATGCTTAAGGTACCTGTGCTACCTGTTAAGAGTGCAGTGGCCATGTGGTCAGCCCATAACCACTGTCCACAAGTCTCAGGGTCTACCACATTTAAAGTTATACAAATTATAATAAATTTATTTTGATTATTCAGGTATCTGCTTTATTCTTTAATCTGAATATCAATGAATGCTTAAATATTTATACCACACCACTCTGTATTTGTAGAAGTCAAGCCGGGAAGGGAAGGGAACCACAGTTCATCCTGATGCTCCAAACTCCTGACTAAAGAGGCTTTCCCAGGCACTTGTTGGACAGCTCAGTCATTCCTTTCAGGAAACTACAAAGGGAATGGACTGGAAAGAGGGCAGATTGGGGCCCGGTCATTCCTGAGAGGAAGGAAGCTCCAGAGACAAACCAGAATAAACTTCTGCTGCACTCACTTTCAAGAGATGAATAATAATGCAAAGAATTTATGACTGGGTTCAGCCGACCAAAGGGATTCAAATAGGTTCAATCTTCAAAGGACCTAGTGGCTGGACTTCTGCAGAAGTGTCCTGTTCTGCTTTCCTATTATTACAGAAGAGGAAACTGAGGCCCAGAAAGTCTCAGTTTCAAAACACAGAGAAGGCAGCCAGATCTGGATAAGGGTCAAGGCCAGCCTTGGATTCACATTTCACTAAATCATACTGCCTCACTCACTTCCAATTGCTTTCTCAAGTTTTGGAGACTATCCTCCTGAGCGAGGTATCACAAACCCAGAAAGATAAGCAGGGACTGTACTCACTCATTAGTGGACTCTAAACAAAAAAAGAAAAAAGCAAAGCATGCCCAAGCTGCAAACCACAACCACTGAACAGCTTGGGATCTTAAACACCTTGGACTGGCACCTTGGATCCCACTCCCCCTAGAGGAACACCTGACTCAGTCTTGAGGTTGGGGGGAGAAAACTGGATCTGCCAGGAGTGGAGGCTGAACTAAGCAATATTGGGACAGTAGGACTTTGGGATCACCTGCCCATGGGGGGAATGGGGAGATGTGAAGAAGAGAGAATGACCTGATGTGGTGGGAGGGGGAAGGGACCTTGAATAAGGAAATACACGGATAGAAAATGTAACTTCTTTATTCATAATAAAAAAGAAAATCTATTTAAATTAGAGATCTATTTTAATAACAGCATTTAATTTTACATGCTGCTAGAAGACTGCCAAAGACTGTATAGAGTCCATAGTGATTCTCCACCTTTTCCCTCGAGGTTAAGCAACCACAATGTCCAAAAACAGTGACCTCGCAGGCCCCATCACTTGAGAACTCCACCTCTGCTTTGTAGCTGATCCTGAAACCTGGCTTTTCCAAAGCATCAGCCTTCAGGACAAAATATACATAATATACTTTGGAAAAAAAGGAAAAGCTGAAAACCAGCCCCACTGACACCCAGAGGGGAAAGCAGCAGCCTTGGTGACATTTGACCCAAGCACATCATCAGAACATGAGGAAGATGCAAAACAAGACACAAGCCTCACTGATAGGTGTGGCTACTGAGTAACTTCAGTCTTCATTTCCTACACAAACATCTTGAGGATGCTCCTGTCCATCACACCCAGCACAGGCAGAGCTCAGGTCCCAGTGGCTCCTTCGGGTCACTCAGCACAGTAAGAGGCCAGCCCTGCCCTTCCAAGACAACCCCGTTCTTCTGGCCAGGCTGGCCCTGCTGATGAAATCTCAAGGAAGCCACTCCTCTAGAAGTTCATACGTGTTCCTGGGGGCCGGTGGTGCTCTGGGCTTTCAGCTCAGCAAGTTACCAGTAAAAAGGTAGAGTAGAAAGCATTTAAAGGAAAGGTCTGGAACCCAATCCCAAGCTTGTCACCTCTGTCACCTGTGTCCTTCCTGGTAAAACGACAACTATTCATTTTACTATATTCCAACTTTTATCTCAAAAGGCTGCATTTCAACCACAGTGTGGCTCCTACAAAAGGAGTGCACTCTACTTTTAAACCACTTAACATTCAAAGGTTTATTTTTCATATTATCAAGAAGAAACTTGCATGCCAGAAACAATGGTTACAATTATGTGCTTTTCTGGATGTCTTAAAATGCTTCACAGTCATGAGAATGCACAGCAAATACACCTAATATTTGTTTCCACAATGAGAAATTTACATAGAGACTGGGGCATATCTTTGCCTCTTTGGAGGATGCCTGTCTCTAACTAAACCCTTGGGAACAGCTATTTACACAGCTCACATACATCTAATTAAAGTGTTTTCCTACTTACCTCTCTTCAGGCTACCTCATGGGCTTTTCTGTGAACACAAATTGCCACTTTGTTAATGGAGAACACCGAAAGCAAGGAGGAGAAAAAACCAGAGCCAGCAGTGAGGCAAGGGCCAGAGAGCTCAGCCAGGACTTAACCATCACTGTATCCCCTTCCTAAGTATGGGCCAAGAGGTAGGTAGGTCTTAAAGACCTAGAGGTGAATGAGACATGGTCCCCAATGTCCAGCAGCTCAGACAAAAACACAGAAGGAATCTGATATGAGACAAAAGTAAGACCATAGGGGTGGGAAATATAAAGAGGCTTAGAGGTGAGACTTTAAGATGATGGCTCCTGTCAGCTCCAGGAGGAGGAAGATTTCCCTTGTAGACTCTAGCAGAGAGATGCTCTGGGATGTCTATAACACATCTACAAAGAGATGAGGCCACAGAAGAATGGCGATCTTAAGTCAAGGCCATTACAGAGTTCATAAGTCATTCTTTCTCAGTGCCCAGCCCTGCCTCCACTGTCCCCTGTAGACACAGGAGGAGCGGAAGGGAAGACAGGGAACAGCACATGGGCTCTTCACCTGCGGGAAGGGCACTCCTAGAAACCCCGGGGGATTTGCCTTTCATCTCAATGCCCAAAACAGTGTTATATGACCAACCTACCTACAAAGTAAGCCAGGGGAAATGTGAACCCCCATACCAGTAAAAAGGGGAGAGTAATGGCTGTCGGGTAGGGAATTAGCCTAGCCTCACCCACATATAAAGTTATGAACTGTGTTCCCCCCAAAGTCAAAATAGCTATCTAAAATCTACCCTCAAAATTGGTGTGCAGCCAAGTTCTCTGGGAGGTAAATGGATTAGAACAGTGGTTCTCTACCTGCAGGGTGCAATCCCTTCGGCAGACCTCTATTCCCCAAAAAATATTTACATAATTCATAACTAGCAAAGTTACTGTTATAAAGTAGCAACAAAATTAATTTTATGGCTAAGGAACTGTACTACAGAGTCACAGCATTAGGGAAGCTGAGAACCTCTGCTTTAAAAGAAGCCAGGGGTCTTATGACAGAATTACTTGTGTCCTTCTAAGCAATCAGGAGCTGTAGGGATGGCTCCATGGTTAAGAGCACCTATGTATTGATCTCACAAAGGACCTGGGTTCAGTTCCCACCAGCCAGGCAGGTACCTCACAACCACCAATAACACCAGCCTGGAAGGAATCAGATTCCTCTGGCCTCTGCAGACACTTGTAGTCTACTCACAGAACACATTGAAAACAAACCGTTCTTCTAAAAGACAGATCAGAGCTTGTTCTCTGTCCCTGTCCCCTCACATCACATCCCAACAAGAGAGGACACAGAACACCGACTAAGCCTCAGCGAGAGCCCTCTCCAGGAACCCACACAACTGTGTCTTAATCCCAGCCTCCCAGAACTGCAGACCAGAAACACCTGTTGAACAGGCCACCAGGTTTCACGCTGGTGGCTGGACAAACTGACACATCTAAATTCACCTGTCATAACAGGCGTGGCAGATTCCTGGGCCTCCTCAATCACCCCTCTTTCCTCCAGCTAGCTCAGGGTCTAGGCTCCAAAGCTGAACATGAAACCAGAGCAATTTATGTCTTCTAAGTACTTGGAGGCCACAGCATCCCTGACAAAAGCTGCAATAGGTAATAAGGACAGGAAGGGTCTAATGGAATCCTCTCGCTCCTCAGCTTCCCTGGCTGTGGAAAGAGGTTTGGCAGACACTCAAATGTAAACACATTAGCAGCTAGTGTGGGCACAGAAACACATCACAGGCGTACACTCCTACTCCAGTTCCCTGGGCATGAACTCTGCACACTTATTTAAGTCCCTCTGGAGACCTGTCTTCCTAAGACACCAGGCCTTTCCATTTTCCCACAGGCTGCCTTGAGAAGCCACAAGAAAAACAAAAACAAGATCACATCAGCTCGCAGAGACTATTGTCACCCCATAAGCAGTGGCCTCTGTCAGGCCCCCACACCCCACAGATTCACACTTAGAGGGAGCACACTCAGGCAGGCCATGGCTGTCTGTCCACAGCTTAGTTCACACAGGGAACTTTCTGAATCGGAACAAGGAAGATGGCAGCAGTCTCCCTGGCAAGTAAGGAGCACAAAGAGTGAGCCTACAAGCTGGCCACATTTAAATGGCCAGACCTCAGGCGCCATGATGTCTGCAAGGTGTAATGACCTCCACCCTCAGGGATTCAGAAGGATGCTCACGGTTCTAGAAAATATTCCAAAGCTGGGGACTCTGGCTCAGGGAAGGTATTAAGGACCTGAGTTCCATTACCAAAACTAAAAAACAAACTAACAAAATCAGATTGGGTGATGGCTCAGTGGGTAAAGGCGCAAGCCTAAGGACCTGAGTTCCATTCCCAGAGCCACATATAAGCTGGATACAACCTGTCTGGTGCACCTGTCTGCAAACCCTGTGTGCTTCTGGGAGATGGGATGGGAGGCAGAGAGAGGAAAACCTCCAGATATCATGGCCCAGCTCACCAAGGATAAAGGTGAGGACCAACCAACATCCAAGGTTGTTCTCTGACTGCTATACAAATGCCATGGCATGTCCAACTCCCACACACATACCCCCCTGTCTCTCTCTCTGTCTCTGTCTCTCTGTCTCTCACTCTGTCTCTCTCTCTCTCTCTCTCTCTCTCTCTCTCTCTCTCTCTCACACACACACACACACACACACACACACACACACACACACACACACACACACACCACTCGGTTTATATGACAGGCCCCAGGACAATGATCCAGATCTTATAGGGTTGAGTGGTTTGATTGGCCTCAGGCAAATGGTGCTCTAAAAGCTCACACTCACTCACTTCCTACTGCCTCAGCCCTGTGCGCCTCAGGAGCTTCCAGGGGGCTTTCAGTAAGAATGGCCCATAGGCTCACACATTTGAAGGCTTAGTGACCAGGAGTTGCACTATTTGAAAGAACTGGAAGGATTAGGATGTGTGGTTTTGTTAGAATAGGTGTGGCCTTGTTGGAGGAAGCATGTCACTGGGGATGGGTTTGGGGTTTCCCAGGCCAGACTCCAAGTTTCTCCTCTCCCTCTCCCTCTCTTTCTCTCTCTCTCCCTTCCCCTCTCTCTCCCTCCCTCCCTCTCTCCCTCCCCCCCCTCCCCGCTTACAGATCAGGATCTAGAACTCAGCTACTCTCCAGCACCATGTCTGCCCACACGCTGTCATGCTCCTCACATGATAACTGACTAACCTCTGAAACTGTAAGCAAACCCACAATCAAGTGCTTTCTTTTACAAGAGTAGCCTTGGTCATGGTGTCTCTTCACAGCAGCAGAACTGTGACTAAGACCCTTGCCCTCCTCCACCCTCAAATATGTGAGAACACCAACCTCCCACCACCAAGACAGTGGCCCACATTGAGGTGGGGTTTTAGGGCTCATGCCCATCAGCCTACCCACAGTAGTAACTCAGGGCACAGCCATCAATCAGTGATTATCAGTACTACAGCTCCACATGTGTCGTCCTTAGACAAATCCTTTTCTACAGCTGCAATGATCGAGAGTGGGACCAAGTCTATCATTCCATGATGCTGTGCCTCACGCCCTTCCTGGTGAAATGGGAAATCCACTGCCCTTATGGCAACCACCTAAGTTGCACATGTTTCCATTTCTTTTGTCGCCACAGAATTCATTACCCAATAACTCAGCATTTGGAAACTTCCCTCAGCTCTTACTTCTCTCAAAGTTCTTGTCACAAGAAGCAGAACTTATTTTTAACAAAACCTGTTTTTAGATCCACACACATAGGGACTACTGGTGAATTAAAAGGGCACAGACAGACTACGCGTCAGCAGTCACAACACTAACGTGCCCTTAGTACTACAGCAGGCTATAAAGGAACTGAACTCATCAATTGCTTCCAAACAACAATTAGAAAATAACTGTCTAACAAGGGCGCATACAGCCCGACAGCGAGCTACTTCCTGGGGCGGGGGGGATATCTGAAAAGCTTACAAATATGATTCTATCTTCTTAAAGGGACCAAGTGCTGAAAGTAAAATGTAGCAAAATGATCAGAAGAGAGAGAGAGAGAGAGAGAGAGAGAGAGAGAGAGAGAGAGAGAGAGAGAGAGAATTCCTTTAAAAGGGTTTTTCAAGGCAAGTCGAAGAACAAACCTCAGAAAGAAATTCTCCACTCTGGTTTACATTCTTATAAATATCATACTGAATAAATTCCAAGGGTTTGAGAAAACATTAAAATTCAATTTATAATTAGAAAATACATAAATACAAGGATACATGTGACACGTTAAGACAGTCACCGAGGGAAGGGGGTGTAGCTCAGTAGTGGTGGGCCACTTGCCTGGCTCCACAAGGCAGGAGGGTCCATCCTCAGGGCCACAAATGAAGGAGGGAGGGGAAGGGAGGGGAGGGGAGGGGAGGGGAGGGGAGGGGGAGCACTAGGCCTAGTGGTGCATACCTATTATCCCAGCATTCTGGTGGCTGAGGCAGGGGGATTATAAAGTGAAAATCAACCTGGACTACATAGCAAGAGAAAGAAAAGAAAAAAGAAAGACAGATGGGAGGTCGGAAGGAAAGGAGGGAGGGAGCAAGGGAGCGAGGGAAGAGAGGTAACTTGATTTTACTAATTTTATCTATGAATGTTCAATATTGAAGTCAAAACATTATTATTTACAAAATATATTATTGGTTCTGGGGGAGGAGGAACCTATTGTCATTTCTAAAACTGTTGTGCTTGATAAGAATATACTGCCACAAATATTTTAAAAAATCAATTTCATTTCCCAGTTTAACCCTCTGGCCTGTCAGTCCAATAGCAGCTCTCACCTCTCAATTTCTTTATCAGACTCCCAAAGACCCCATGCTCCAGGGCCTTCAACAAAGGGGCACTAGTTTCTCTTGTTTGACTCTGCAGGATTAGACACAAACACACACACACACACACACACACACACACACACACACACACACACGCCTTCTGAGACACCTGCCTTTAGAACACACAGCTTGGTTCTGCCATGCGGATTTGGAAGCATTATATTTAGAGAAAAGAAGAAATGACAACCTTAAGAGAAGAGAAAATACAGTTTAATTTGAAAAGTACAGCTTGAGTGGTCATACCCTCCGTGTGTCAGCCGAATGTGACAACAGGCTCAGCTGAATGTGGGTCGGGATGCCTTGGAAGATCTTAGTGGGAAACAGAAAGGGGACGCTGTAAAAATAATGTCACTGTGACCACCAAGATTCTCACATTCTAAACACCGGTCACTCCCAGTTCACTCTGTTAGCATCAGGAAAGACTTAAGGAAGACCCGGTAATTAGCTCCTTCTGTCTGAGCATAGTTAGACTCGCCCTAAAGAACTTGGGCAAACATACAATAAGGATATGTTTAAAATACAATCACAAATATTTTTTTTCTTACTTAAAAGCCAGATAACAGTGGCTTTCCAATGTCTCTGTGTATAAACCACTCTGTAAGTGACACAGGCAGACCCCACCATTAGATGAAGTCAAAGCTCAGAGGCCCCATTTATTTCTAATACGAGATGTGTATTCTGAGGTGTCCATCACTTCACCTTTCCTACAGCTCACTATGGTCTACGAGACCAGTTCCATGATTCCCTAACGGACCCAGCTGAAGCTTGGAGGATCCTGTCCTTCCAAGTGAGGCAGGAGGATCCAGAGTCTAAGATGTGATTTCAACATATGGGTACCCCCCCACTCACACACACACACACACACATACACATTTTTAAAAAGAAATTTGCATTATTAGTTGAGTCACCCTGTACTTTAAAAACTCTTAAAAGTAATTTTGAACATTTGATTTATTGTGTCTGTTTTTTCATTCGTAAATAAATTTCTGACACTGCTTTTGAAAAACTTAACAAAAGGAGCCAAAACGAAACTTTCTTGGCCAGCTGATCTATTCTCCATCTTCCATCATGGCAGAGCAGGCTTAGCTCACTATGAACAAACATAACTCTGGAGACACTCTTTCTTACTCCCCCCTTTACATACACAGATAAAGGATCTGGGCTTACTCTGTCAGAGAGGGGATGGTTTAAAGGTTAGACAGTGAAGCAGATAGCAGCTGGGTCAGAAACACCACTGCCAATCATGTACTGTTCGGAAGATGGTGCTCAGCAAGCAGCAACTCCACTGGAAGTTTCCATGTGCCTTCAGCTGTACGAAGAGCTGCCAAATGATCCTGCACAGCATTTTTGTTGCTTTGTTTTTATGAGACAGGATCTCAGGGAGCCTTGCTAGACAGGCCTCTAACTCACTCTGTGTCCAGGCTGCTCTGGACCTCCAGGTAACCTTGTCCCAGCTTTCCCAGTGCTGGATGACAGTTGAAGGCCACTGTGCCCAGCACTAATATCTGCTTAATGCCAAAAGGCAATTCTGTATGTATTCTCATGGGGTGGTGGGAACCCGCTGGGGATGGAACCCAAGGTGTTGAGTATGCCAGTCAAAAGTTCTATGTGAACAACATTTCCAGCCCATTTATATAACCTCAAAAATAAAATAAATTCCACTAAGACATGGTCAGCAAGGAGCAAGAAGTTCCCTGGGATCAGGTATCAGAAACAAACATCAGGCCACAGATCCCTGCCACGTGGACAAGTGCATAGAAACAGATGATATGCAGGAAAGTAAATGTTGGTCTGTTTTCATTGCTGATAAAACAGAGCTTAATAAGAGGACAGGGTGTCACTCAGGGGAAAGCTCTTGCCCACCATGCACAAGGTCCTGGGTTTGATTCCTAACACCATACACACAACCAGCTTAAAAAGTTTCAAGGCCTGAAAAAGTCAACCCAGCTGTACCTGCTAACCTTACAACTAAACAATGGGTGATAGCACTCTGCAGTGTGGAGCGGGCTTTGGCAGTCCTGAGGCTGAGCTGGGCTCGGAGAAACACAGCCCTCAATCCAAGTGCCTGCAGAGAACAGAGGGAGAGCCAGCGTTCCAGCAAGACTGACTCACTTCCAAACGCTTCTGGTGTCCACTGCCCTCAGCGCTTCCCTTACCTTCTTCTCTCAGTCACGCTGCACGGACTGCCATCTCTGACCATCTCTGACCTGTGCTCTGGGCTTTGTCACCATGAGAGCGAGCGCACACACAGGCTGGTCGCCTCTACCCAGTGAAGTTGGCTCTGCCTGTTCAGTCAGAATCAGCAGTTGGCTTCGTCTCTATCTTTTCTCCTTCTGCCCTCCCATGGCCCCACCCCTCAAGCATCCCTCCCTCATGAATTCCTTCCACTTGGCCTTAGGAAATAGGGCCTATTTCATCAGGTGCAAGTAATATAATCCTCACCACTGGTGTATTTACCAAAGGAAAGGAGGTGGGTTATCTACCATTTGTCAAACAGGCAAAGTTGTCAGTGTGAATTCAAAGCCAAGACAATGACAACAGAAAGCCATAAAATCTGGCCACCAACCAGGTAAAGGAGTGCCTTGGAACCACCACGGGCCAGCCTTAAGCACACTTACCCAACAGTGCCTTTGGCAGGGTGAGCAAGAGGGCAGGAAGGAGGTGAAGGAGGGTGAGTTTTGCTGGTGTGAACGGACTGGGCCAGTTGTGACTTGGGGAATCTGGCAGAAATTAATAGGGGTAAGGCCTCAAAAATGCCAGGAATTCTGCCCGGGGCAGTAAACAATCTCAGTGTGGTGTAGGACTGCATGAACTTGGGTTTTGGAAAGAGGAAAACCAGGAGAGTAGCTAATAAGTTCTGACAGGGCTTTTCCAAACAGGGTTACATTTTCTCTTTACTGTCTACACCATTAGCCAGTGTCTCCCATCTTTAACAAAAAAGTGAGTGAAGACAGACGCTTTCCAACTGTTAGATGGAAGCAGGCTAAGTGCATGCATTAGATTTGACTACATGGGTGAGAGGTACTTCCTATGGAGGAAAAACTCCAGACTTGAAAATGTCATCATTGGTGGCAGGACACTGGAAAGTCAGTCTTGAAGTGACCAGCAAACTCCCTCTCACAGTGCTGGTCCTGCTGTGCAGGCTGCTGAGGCTGAAGGCCCCAGTGCTGGACCCTACATGCTGCAATATCAGCCCTGCAAGCAATAAGTGCCCAGTGGGGATATGAACCACTTTCTTGACTGGACCTGAGGTCCGCACCATAGGAGGAAATTTATGCCTAGGAAACTAAATATGATCAAAACCCACAGCTAGGGCAGTGCCAGGCCCAAGGGGAGAATTTTCTGACCTTGTTTTACTAAATGGTTATGTTGTCAGATTGCCTTGAAGGCATTTGTGTTTATATTCACAGATGAGTGCTGTTCTCAAAAGTAATAAGAGGAACTTCTTATTACAGTGGGTAGTCATTCATGCAATTAGAAAAAAAAAGTTATATAAAAATAAAAATAAATCTTAAATGTTGTCACAACAACAGTACACACACCTGCACAAATCAGCATGCCATGAAGCTCCTTACTTTATATTTTGCATACACTATTAACTATTTTTTTAAACTCCACCCCAAGAATTAAGAAATCCCTACTTTCTCAAAACAGGGAGGGCTATAAGCCAGAGTAGTAGTAATCTTCACTGGGGGGGGGGGGTGAGGAAGAAAACAAAAACCCCACTCGCACCTGAAATGAGACTGACTAAATTTCTGAGAATAGGACATTGTTACTATAAATTAGTGATTTGAAGAAATGCTTGATTTTATCTTAAAAGAAATATTATGAAGACAAGACTAGATTAAGCACCAAAATCTTTCAAAAGTGAATTTACTGATGTATCTGTTACTTTAAGCACTGACAACACTGTGAACTTGGAATCATACTCCCGCAGCTATCAGAGTTTAATTATAAATTATAAAATGCACAGACTATCTGAGGCTAGCATTTTTAATATAAAATTTAAACACCTTAATCTCTGTTTTTGTGAGACTAACATTTTACTTTCACCTTTAATCTTGCTTTATTTCACCTCATTTTTTCTTTTTTAATATAAACTCTATTTCCATTTCATTAGGAAGAAGTGAATTTTATTTTATTGCTAAAATGTTTTATCACTGCAAAGATAAAAAGATTCCACGCACTGAGTTGGAAAAGTTGGACATTATGTGTTTCCTCATTAAATCTGTTCCAAACCATTTTCCTTACACTACTAAACTGAGGTTCAGAATCTCATCAAAGAGCAGAGTCCCAGTGTCAGAAACACCAGGCTCAGAGCAGCTGTCATGCTCAGACCACCCTGTGCCCTTAGAAAGTGACCATGCACACACAGAGATGGGGGGGAGGCAGTGTGCACACATGCATGCAGGTGCATATTTGCATTGCTATACCAGGCAATCCAATTGGACCATGTGTGACATCTTTCAGAGCCACAGGCTTTCCTTCTCCAGAAACCTGAGTCTAGCTTTTACCACCTATGGCACAAAGATGCCTATGATCCACAGGAATCTACAGAAAAGCATATGCCTGCCGTGCAGCCCTATACCAGTATTGGGGCTCTCAGAACTTGGAAGAGACCAGGCACATACAGAGTATTTCATTCCTTTCTCTAGACTCTGTTATACAGATCCCATACACACACATACACACACACACACACACACACACACACACACACACACACACACACACACTTAATTTTATTAATAGTGCTTAACAAGTATATATCCAAAGGGTCTTCCTATTGTGGACCAACCACTTTGATGAGAACTGATTTGATTACAACTGATAAGGTCGCCCAAGTGGCTCCTTCCCAAAGCACAAAAGACCTAAAAATGCTGATTACTGAGTTCCTGGCTTGTCCTTCGCTTGGCCAGGACTCTGGGATTGAAAAGGAAATATACTAGTCAGCACCCAGGCTGCCAGAATGAGCCCAGGTCCCACTGACCTCCACTGCCACAGCCCTGATCCAGTGACAGCCCTGCTCTGGATCCCAGGAAGTGGCATGGCACCTCCACAGTTAACTGAAACCCTGTGATTGCCGCTCTCCCAGGTGCGGGAAAGCCACTGGGCTGTGCCCGGCTTCACAGGACAATCTCAGAGGAACTAAAGGGTAAGAACACGTCCATCTCTACAAGACCCTGTACAAACAGCTCTATGCAAACAGCCAAAAACAAAAGGAAGCACTGGCACACACTTCCCTGTGCCATAGTTTGGCAGAGTTCACCCAATAACCCTCCAAAACCCAAGCAGGAACCACCATTCCCTGTCCAACCTAGCCAACCTACTCCTCACACTTCCTGGCTTCATCTCATCCTCTGCCCTTCAGCCAACTTGAGAACTCTGCCAAACCCTACATGCACACCCAATGCCCTGACCTGGAATGTGACCTCCCAGACCCTCCCCATTCCAAGCCTCTCCCATCTCAGCTCATCCTCACCCCTCAAACACACACACACCAATCTAACATGGCTCCCTCCACTGTCAATCTCTGTCCTGACCTTCTTCCAACCTCCTAACTGTGACTGCTTTAACAGCTGGACACATGTTACCCGACATTGATGTGAGAACTCAGGCCACCTCTTAGACACCGATATATCTTCAAGGCAGAGAATAAATATTTACGATTATCATTTGTTTGTGGTGTGGTGTGGTGTGTGTGTATGTGTTCTGGTTAGAGGGCAAGGTCTTGTGTTGGTTAGTCTGCCTTTTACCTTATTTGAGGCAGGGTCTCACCAGCTAAACTGAGAAGTTCTATCTCCCTCTCCTTGTGGGAACCCTGAGATTGCAGCCATGCATGCTATAGTGTCCAGGTTTCACATGGGTTCTGGGGATACAGACTGGTCCTCACGCTTGTGTGGCTAGTCTTTACCTACTGAGCCACCTCCCCAGCCATCGATGTCACTTGTTGAAGTGATGTAGTACTCAATAAATTTGCTCTGGAAAAAGTGCAGTCTATGAGTACTCTTCCTAGTCCTGCATTGGCTGACAGTAGCATAACGCAGTTTTCACAGGCCTTGGGAAACATCCATTTCTAGTCTGTTTATTCCTACTAACTACCCACTGTGGCTCGATCTGTTCACTGCTGCAAAGCCTTGCTTACAGGTTTGCTACCAGTTTGAAACTTGTAGTAGTAATTACATTAGCGATGACTGCTTGGCCCACAAGTGGCCCACTGAAATCCTACTCTATTACCAGGGAACTTTTGAATGCTTACAACATTCCAGGCATTGTTTGGAACACTCGCATTTCATCTCCTTTGAGCTCCCTGGTAGTTCTATGCATGAACTATTTGTGTTGTTGCTGATGGAAGAGTAGCATTACCCCCAGTAATGCAGCCTGGAATTCTGAAAGGGCAAAGTTCACGTTTTAGCCCCCTCCACTTGAGTCCTGGTAACTCCCCTCCCAGGTGCCAAGCTTTTCCTCCTTGGTCTGCAACATCATCTCCCATCCTGAAAGCCCTGAGCTATGCACCCCTGTGCTGTGGGATTCACCCCGAAGCCCATAATTACTCACCTCCCCTAGCTGAACACAGACACAGTAACCCTTCCAAGACTCCAACACCTCTCCAGCTCTGAGAAGTGAGGTCACTTAACTTAAATGCTTTATCCTGAGACATGAAAGAGAAACAATGCCCTAGCCTTCCTACAGATGCTTATAGACTGCTTGCTCATAACATATAATCTGCATTACTAAAAAGCCAGAAAACCAAAAAAGCTGGATGGGAATTTCCAGAAGTATCTAGGGAAATCATTAAAGAGTCCAGCTGGCCAACAAGCTCCTGGTTGCTTTCCTGTCTTTCTTCCTCTATTTCTGAGAGAGAAAGTGAATCCTGATTGTGTTTCTGGTGAAGGCAGAGATGTGACAAAGTAGGAGATCAGGCTGGTGGGTATAACCAGAAAGTGTCTGAAGAATTCATATTCTTACTCTTTCTCAAGAGCTAACCAGAAAGGAGAACCCAAATTATCGAATAAAACATCCAGCATCTCAGTAATGATTCAACTGAAGAGGAATAAAACTTCTTAAAGACCATACTGATTTTGCTTACTTCGGTGTGAACCAGTTGGTGTAAGGACATTAAAAGAGAATCGGTAACCATAGCCACAGCTACATCAGTCTCTGTACTACGCCACCACCATGTGAACAGAGCAGTTCACCAGGCCTGGTGCAGGCCTCTAATCCCAGCAACTAGGGGCCAAGTCAGGAGGACCACAGGGTCACAGCTTGCCTGGGCCACCTAGTGAGTTGAGCAAAGCCTGAGTAATTTAATGAGTTTTTGTCTCAAAAAAAGGGGGGGAAGAAGGGGTGGAGTAAAACTCAGTGGTAGAGAGTCCGCCTAGAATGTTTGATATCTTAGGTTTGGACCTGGGGTGAGTTTAGGGCAGTACAGCTATGGATTTAGTGTTTTCCACAATCCCCAGGTTTCTGAGCCCATAGTGTGTCTGGGTAGTACACAACACAGCTTCATTCCACCAGGAGGATTTTCTCAGTGCCCCTAAATGTCCCTGACTCTCTCGGGGACCATACAGCTCAGTTCCTAATGTTTGCCCCATGGACATCTTCATTTTCTTCCTCTCTCACACACACTTCTCCATTCAGAACAAAGGCTCAGTGGATATAAAAGGTGTACATGAGTCCATGTTAAGAGGGTTTGCTCTTCTGTAAAAACTAAAGTCTCAGGAGCCGTGAAGGCAACACTGATTGAGATCTAAACTGAGCAAGGGGGTACACATTAGTCAGGAGAAAGGGTGCCTTAGGGTCAGGCTTCAAAGGGCAGTTTATTGAGGACCCAGGAACACAAAGGGGCAAAACTTGTCTTACTGATGAGGACACATTTAGTTATGTGACAGGAAATATGGCCGAATAAGGAGAGGAGCACCAGACACAGGTTCCAGAAGCCTCCAGGGTTCACCTGTGTAAAGGGCGCCTGTGCTGGTGGGGCCTACAAAAAGCTGAGGCACGATGGGAGCTGTTACAGGTATGTGGATAAAATAGCCATCTTCAACTTCTCTCATTTGGGCTCGACAGGTAGGAAAAGTGACTGGGAACTAGATTGTGGGAGAAGCCTGCATGGTCTCGGTATCACAGGCAGGCAAGGGTAAAGGTCTCTCATGTTTGTAGTTATAGTAACACAATAAAAAAAAAAACCTCCTTCTGGTCCTCAAAGTTTGAAAATCCTTTAGAGCCAGGTGTAATTCATAAAAATAGCTATATACCCAATAAGGAACCAAAACTAAACAGTGGCTTCAACTTCTTAAGAGAAACTACTGACATTCTTGAAGTACATTTTCTATTCCCCAAAATAATCAACCTGTGCTAAAATTGGATGGATGGTAAATTAGCCTATCTCCAAGTATAATGACAATTAAGGATATTGTCAAATAGCATGTATGGCTGTTTTAAATAGAGGTTCAAATGATCTTTTCATATAAGACATTATCAAAATATACAATTACATTGTGTAATTTTCCATCACAAACTGAGCCATGCCTTCCATAATGGCTGTAGAGCCACAAGCATATCTTGGGAGTCACTACCGTTAGCAAAGCCACAGCAGAACACAGCATGAAGCTGTCCACATGATGACGCTGTCAGCTGTAACATGAGGTCCGTTAGGTGCAAGGCTGCTGGGTTCTTGCTCTGAGGGTGCTGTGTGGAGTCTTCAAGCATCTTGGTAATTACAGCACAAAGCATGTAAATCAAAATGAAAACATGATAGGCTGGCCTATTTTCAGGAGAGCGACTGTCATCAGACCTGGATTCCTGCCCACACAGGACAAAAGCCCAGCAGCAGCAATCCTTTAAATGCTGCCTCAGCCCACAACAGCTGGCAAATGTGCTTTGGAAACCCAGGAGGAAGCAGAGTTTGTCCTCGCATCTCTGAAACCACTTCAATTTCCATCCACAACACAGTGAAGTGACACTCACGCCACCAACAAATGAGCCAGACTCTAACCCAGAGTGGATGACAGCTTTTGTCAGGCCATTTCCTAGTCATGAAGGAATATCCTCATCATCACAGGACAGACATCCTCTTCCGTGCTCTTGGGAGAGGAAAAAATTCCACCTGGTCCAGGAGAGAGATGAGGCCAGATCCTGCCCCTGCGTGCAAAAGCTCAGTCACACAAACCTTTCATGTGAAAGTCTTCCTGCCTGCTTCTAAAATAAAAAGGCCATAGAAAGGCCACATTGGTCTGGTCAGTAAAACTTGAGGGAAAACAGCATAGTTCGGCTCCAATTGGAAATTGAGTGTTTTCCTTATAACAACCTACTGATAAGGGAATACAGGTTTATTGAGCATGCGCACTCCTCAAAACACACACACACACACACACACACACACACACACACACACACACACACACGACCAAAAACATTAATTTTTTTATTTTGACTTTAAACAAGAAGTGATAATCATATAAAATTGGAAAACAAAGAAATTATGTGAGACAGACATCAGCATGTTACTGAACACATTTTAAAATAGGCTGGCTAATAGGGCTGATTTATCAAAAGTGTTAGGGACTCTTCCATTAGGAACAGAAAATATGCAAATAGAGGGTGGGGTCCAGAATCAGGCAGGCATATTAAAGGTCAGCAGGAAAAACTAACCATATTGCCTCTACATGTTTGTCCTGTCGGGGGGGGGGGGGTGTGGTGGGGGATTATCTGACCAGAGGAACATGACAGAGAAGGGGGTGAGAGCGAAACTCCAGAATTATGACGCACAGAGGAAGCTGAAAGGCATTGTGCAGAGTGTGGGCCAGCGATGAAAAGGTTCCATTTGTAGGCCGCACTGAGGCCCTCAGAGGTGCAAACGAATTTCACAGCTACCAAGCAACTTTCTCTGGCAGAGCTCAGCCACCTAAGGAGAGGAGGGGCAGGTGGTAGGGATTCGGATGAAAGAGATGCCAGGTTGTCAACAGGGGCACAGCTGGACCAGAGACCTGTGGGAGAGCAGGGCCAACCCTGGAGAGAACAGCATATGGCTGAGATGAGCCTCAGGGAAGCCTGGAGTAGTAGAGAAATGTTCACAAGGGCAGGGGGCTCCATTGCCAGCTTCCAAGACCTACTGACTCCAAGGTGTGAGAGACACGGCATTCTCTTCAGGCTGCAGGCTGGCCTAAAAGCAAAGAGCAGGAGGCGGCCTATGAGTTGGCTGACCACGGGATGGGGAAGAAGACTAATGGACACAGAGCAAGAGAAGACATGAACACGGGACAGGAGAAACACACACAGGACAAGTCAAGACAGAGTGGCATGGGAAGGCACTTAAGACAAAGACTGGCCACCTGTGGGAACGCTCAGCTACTGAAAATCACCCATCTGACACAAAGGGACAAGTGGAAAATGCAATAGGCAGGAACTCTGCAACTTGGTGGCCTCATATGACACAGACCAGAACAAATGATGCAAAACAAACTGTCACTAACCCAGGACCAGCTACTACAATCCCAGACCCGTAACATGCATGTACCATCCCTAACACTGTGCAGTAAAACTTCATCTCTACTAGAAAGCAAAGCTGCTCTGTGGCAGTTAATTGAAATCTATTTACAAAAGCAAACATTTGTCCCCGATGAAATAGCTCCCTCACTCTCTGACAACACACCTATAGCTAAGAAGTCAGACCTACTCTGCAGCCCTTATGGATGCCACCCTTAGCCCAGCACTCACACCACTTCAGCCGTGATCTGACACATGCTGAGCCGGTACTTCTAACTACTTATAAACACGATCCCGAGTTGCAGAAGGCTAGTCTTATCTGCCTTGTAATGTCACCCCATACCTAGAGCACACAGATTCCAGGGCATATCAGAAATGTACACCTCAGGGTGTGCTCGTGATACCACAGCCCACTTAAAAATTGTGGAATCCAATCACAACAAGGGGAAACTAGAGCCGAGCTGTCAGCCCACTTCTGACTATTATGTGCAGACTGGGCCAAAGGGTCTTCTTCTCTGAAACAGGATAGATTATTAATGATAAGCTATTAGAATATTAGAAAACATAAAATCTACATCAAAGCAAATAATATAAAATTATAACTGCAGAGTTCTACACAGAAGTTGACTCTACTGAGAGACAAGAGTGCTTTATCTCCTATCAACCCAATCCTTGGGCACAGTCATCAGGCATGCCCAAGACTGCCACTGGCTCTCCCAGTGTGCCGTGGAGTCGGGAGGTTCCACAAGAGACCCTGAAAACAAGGCTTCCTGGCTCAGTCTGATGCTCTCAGATTCCTCCCGAGGGTATCACTGTGGATGTGTGGGATTCTGAGAAACAACTACAGCCATGAGTTTATCTCTTCTTCCTGCCTCTCCTCTCTCATACTTTAAGGCCCTCCCACACAGGCAAACACTGCACAGCTGACAGTATGAAAGCTGTCCCAGGACCTGGCAGACAGACGTAACATAATTCCGTGCTCATGTGTTCATTAAAAACAATAATGCAGTGTACATGCAGAAAGAACACCATACACATAAAATATAATTCAAACAAAACAAAATATAAAACCCAACTCACTGAGAACAGGATCTAGTAAGGTGTACACACACACACACAACTGAATATGCAACCCTTCTCCAAAAAAAGTCTTTTATTTTGTAACAAACGGCTAACTGGGCAAAATCACCCTACGCATCCTAACGTAAATACCCCTGATTAAATCTGTAAGAATGAACATTTGTTATAAAAACAGTTGATATAACTTACTTAGTACATCAGTCAAAGGAAAGCCATGGTTTTTGCTATTCTTGTTTTTATCTGCCCACTTTCAAGGACAATCCGTAGACTGGTAAAAATGTGGCTGGGGACAATGGCATTTGGGACACTCTACACATGCACTTACTAAACTCTGTTCTGAGCTTCTACAGATAACAAGTCACCATCCTCATCCAGACTTCAGGACAGAAACTGGGGATGACCACAAAGACTTCATTCTTTGCAGTAAGTCAAACTGGTAAGCTATTATTCAGTGATTCAAAACTGACCAATACAACAGACAGAGGAAAAATTTAATATAAAAGCCACTAAGGTTCATGTAGTATATCTATCAGGAAAGCAGTTGGTAACTATATCTGTAAGTTTACAGGAAACAAAGAAAGTAACATTATGTAATACTTTAATAATATTGCATTGTACATTTTCTAAGTATATCTCTGCCCTTAAAACAAGTCGCCTATGGCCCTTTAAATTCTTCATCAAATTAAGACATTGCATTCTAATTTGTACATAATTGGTCACAACTAGCCAGCATCAGGAAGTTTGAGTCTAGATCTGTTTTATCCCAGAGAACAGTCTACAGCACTCTGTGCCCATCTGTGCACAGCAGGAGAGGAAATACGACATTCTATACCAGCAACGCAGCTCCATGGTGGCCTTTCATGAAAACAGACTTTGTTGGCCTTTGTCCTAAGTCACTTCTAAGAGCAAATTATCCACAGGAATCAAGAGTGGGTAGAAAGAGGGCACGGCTTCTCGCATGGAACAAAGTAGAAGCCAGAGCCTCTAAAATTTCTATATCAGGCATTTATACCACCCCGTACTAGGCCTCACCTACTAGGAAACTTCACAGTGGAGAGGCACGGAAACTCAGCAAAGAAAAGCTGCTGTGTGGCAGCCGGAACAGCAAGCGAATGGCCATGAGGAGGGGTCATACAGGTACACACTTTCACAGCCATTCCCTCATGGTAAGAAAGCATTTTAGAGCAGGACTCCAGCCATGTGTGCTGGCACAAACCTATACTCCCCAGTGCATGGGAGGCAGGAGCAGGGCACCCAGCCTGGATGCAATAGTTCAGCTGGGGCTATGTAGCAAGATCCTTTCTCAACTTCCCTAACAAAAATATAAACCTTGACACAGATGACTCACATCTAAGCTTCCTAATACAATAGCGATTACGTCACACATCACACATTTTCTCTTGCATTTTATACTTTAAAGAGCATTTGTAACCCACCTTGTGAAAAAAAATAAGATTCAGCACCAGGTAAATGGACAAACAAAAATGTGCTATTTACATATAATGGGATATTATTAAACCATTAAAAAAAAAAAAAAAAGCCTGGCCCATGCTATGACCTGGATGAAACTTGAGAACAATAGGCTTAATGCAATAAGTTAGCCACAGAAAGACACATATTGTACCACTCCACCCATGCGAGGCCCTTCACATAGTCAAATTTATGGAGTAGAACAGGGGTAGCCAGGGGTGGGGGGGAGAGGTAAAGGGGCAATTGTTTAATGAATATAGTTTTGGTTTCAGATGACGTGAACATTGTGGTGATGGACAGTGGTGCCGGGTGCACAGCACTGAATGTATGTGATGCTGCTGAACTACACACAGGAGATGCCGGGTGCACAGGAGTACTGGCAGAGCAAGCCTAGAGATGTGAGTGTAATCCCCAGAAGCCAGGGAACGTTGTTCTCTGACCTCCACATCTGAGCAAGACAGCTCAGTGGTTAAGAGCACTTGCTGCTGTTTCAGCAGACCCAGATTCTGTCCCTAGCTCCCAGATGGGGGTGGAGGGAAACTCACAACCATCTGTAACACTGGGCAACATGGTACGCTCTTCTGCTTCCACAGGCACCAGCATACATGTGCTCACATAGACATATACATGTAACGTGAATAAAAAAGAATGCTTAAAACTAAATGACTTTTTTAAAAGTATTTTCTCTCCAAAGGTATGCTGCTTGAGTTCCGTGTTTGCCCTTCAGCTCACAATGTGGCAGCTTCCACCAAGAGTTCTGCTTGATCCCGAGTGTAGTCTTTTAAACTCAGATTATAACCTGTGCTTCTCACAACACACATCCATACTGGCCATGCTGGGTAAGAAGGAACAAAAAGCCAGAAATCTTTACTAGTAATCCACAGATTTCCATTCACATAATGCTCCAGAAGTAAATGAGCCAATTTTTCTCCTAAACGGCTCTGGACAGTTAGTATTTCTGTGACCACAGCAGGTCAGGATTTATGTTTACTTAAAACCATTTTTTTCAAGGTACACCCATTTTAGAGTGGCTCCTAGTCAAAATTCGTCCCATCGGGGTAGTCCTAAAGCCGACACCTATGCTAGCATTTAATTAACACGTCCATACTAATGAGGAACAGTCCAAAATAAAAATGACAAAGTCTTACTTTCTGAGGTTTAAAGCTTTTGTTAATTTGAAGTCTCATCCAGCTTCCTTCAAGACACTGACCTCAAGCTCCCGAGGGCAATCGTCTGGTCAGGTAATCACACAGATGCCTGGCCTCATTCAGGAGTTTAATACATTCCACCAACTCAGTCTGTGTTTACTCATCTGTCTTCACTCTGCCAAAGCTTGTTCAGTTATTTCCTCAAAATTAAAAATATAGTGAAAAAAATCTCTAGAATAAACAAGCTCCTTCCCTTTCATGGATGCATGCTTTCTTCAATGATTCTGAAATGATAATGGTATGCAAGTCTTCACAGGGAGGGGAGGATTCAACTCAGAGCTGCTTAAGAGATAGGTACTTGCCAAACTGTTCACTTTGTAGCTGCCCTCAGGACTTATGTCCCAATCACAAAGCATTCAGAAGGCAAGAAAACTAGAAACTATGCCATATGTACAAGAAAAAAAATCATTTGGAGATTTCTGTTACAAAAAGAGTGCTTATCTCTCTAAATCCAGCTCTAGAAGATATGAAACTACTGTGGGATTATGCTCTTGTACATTGTAAATTTTTGTCCCTCCTTCTGGTTTAATAAAATGCTGACTGGCCTGAAGGCAGACAGGAAGTGTAGGCAGGGCTACCAGACTAAGAAAACTCTGGGAAGAGGAAGAGCAGAGCAGAGATGCCAGGCAGACACAGAGGAAAGAAGACAAAAATGTACTGAGAGAAAAGGTACTAAGCCACTTGGCTAATCATGGGTTAATTTTAGAGTAAGAGCTGCAAGTAACATGCCTGAGCCATAGGTCAAACAGCATGTAATTAATATGAGACTTTGTGTGACTATTTGAGATGGCTGGTCCAGATCTCAGGGCTAGGCTGGGCCAGAAACTCTTACTACACTATACCCTCTTCCTGCCTTTGCAAACACCTGCACTTAGGTGATCACACACATACGTGCATGTGCATACACACAGACACATACCCTTCAATAAAGAAAATTATGACTATTATAGAAGAAATTACAATGAAGGAAAGTGGGCAGAAGGGAAATCTGCTCATTTCTCCTGATAAACCACTGCAGAGGGCTGAAGGTAGTAACAAGCTGCAAACTTTCCAGAGTGCTCACTGAACTCATCATCTGCAGTTCATCATCACTTTAAGTAATGATCTCTTGACCAGACTCCCCAGAGAGGACAGAACATTTTCATTTAAACTCGGGCAAAAAATAGAACTCTCATCATATGTTTTCTTTTAAGGCTGTTACAGTTTGAGTCTGAAGTGTCCCCACAGGCTCATATGCTTGAACATGTGGTCGGTCCCCACATGGTGGTACTGTCTGGCGGAGTTGTGGAGCCTTTATCGTGTGAGACTCTACTGTGGAAAGCAGGTCAATCAATATGAGCCTTGTGCTCCTGACTCCCAGACCAGATGAAACCTGACCCTCTCATCTCCAAAGGAAAAGCCACTTAGCCCACCATGCCTTCCCCATTCTAACAAACTGCAATCCCTCTGAAACTGGGAGCCCTGAGCAAACCTTAAGTGGCTTCTGTCAGGGAACTCTACCTCAGCAACAAGAAACATAACTCATTCCAAAACAGTATCAGAATTAGAATGGGAAAAAATATTTTCCTATTAATTTCCATGGCACTCCCAACACAAGCATCCAGAAAATGTATACAGTATAGCAAGGAGCAAATAGTACTGATCTTTGTAAATTGTTTTCTTAATTTTCTGCTAAAATAGTTACCATTTGACACACCAACTTTATAAACTCATTCACTAAAGTCTTGCTCTCTCCTAAGTGGTTTGGGGATTTAAGTGCAACTTGTAAGTAGCCACAGCAACCAATGGGCTTCCAGGGACAAAGACAGCGGTATGCTACCAAGAAGAAAACCTCCAGGTCATTAGAATCAAGAAAAACTGAGAATCACATGAAGAAGAAGCCTGGTTTCTAACTGCTCTGGAAGATATAATATTTACCTTTGAATGGGAAAATAACTAAAATCTCACAATAGAAATAAGTCAGGTAAAGTCCATGAGAGTTAAATGGTACTTTATTTCCTAGCACTGACCTCCACATTCATTGTCACAAGCCTAAAACTGCTACCCAGAGCATAGCCAAGCAAACACAAAATTTACCCATGCAAACACAGGCGTTCCTGTATTTCAATCCCACTCTCTGACGTGAAAAACACAAAAGCAACAGAATTGCAAATACAAGTTGGGCTAAGCTTATTTTTTAAATCCCAGAACATGGGGGACTGACGCAGGAAGATCACGTTTGAGGCTACATTGTCTCAAAACATTAAAGAGTGGGGATATAACTCAACAGTAGAACACTTATTCAGCATGGGTAACACCCTGGGGATGGGGGTCAAACTGCAAAAGCAAGACAAAGTTCGTCCTCAGGGCTTGAGAGATGGCTCAGCTGAGTTTGGATCCCCAACATTTACATAAAGCTATGCTTAGTAGGTCATTGGGAATGGGCCCTCATGGTTGTGCCCACCCGTAATCTGGTCCTATTCTGCTCATGCATCTCTGATCCCAGTGATCCACCAGCCAGATGAGAGGTAGACACAAAAGAATCATTGAAACCTGAAGCCAGCTAGCCTGAAGAACACAGCAGAGAAAAACAGAGAGTCTGTCTTGAGCAAGATGGAGGGTGAAGATTGGCACCAAGGCGTCCCGACCTCCACATGAGCACTGTGGTACACATTTGCCCACATAAACACATGTGCACAGCATACACAGCATATAGACCAGCTACACACACAAAGAAATTACTTAGTATCCCATATTAAAACATAAAATTATTTTAAAGATTTTTTTCATTCCCTAAATTTTTTTCCAAAAAGACTATAAATGTTAAGTTATGCATTAAGTCAGATATAAGTGCATAAATAAAGAAGAATCAGAAAGTCAAACATCTGTTGTATGAAATTTCTGGCCTGGTCTAGCCTCGCAGTTTAAATGAATCTTTCCTGTCTGCTGCCTGGCCTAGCCCAAGGTTCAGGCCCACAGCCCAGCTTGGACTTAAATAATCTTATAAAGGCTTATATTAATATGTTATATTAATTGTTGTTGTTCAGCCTATGGCTCAGGCTTATTGCTAGCTAGCTCTCATATCTTAACTCAATCTATTTTTATTAATCTGTCATGGCACGTGTCTCATGGCCTACCTGTACTCTATTATATATTGTTTCTTGAGTGGCTGGATCATGTCTCCCATGACTCCACCCTCCTTCCCCTGTATCTATGCTTGGATTTTCTACCTGCTTCTAAGTTGCTCTGCCATAGGACAAAACAATTTCTTTATTGTTTTAGAACAACCAAAGTGCCACTCATTAGGACTAATGTAATTTCTAGGTCTGAGTGTTAACTACATTAATTGCTTCCTGGTATCCAGGACCAAAGAGTTACATATTTTTCATTCTCAAGGTGAAAAAATAGTATCCAATTTTCTCCAGGGAAAGGAGCGAACATCACAGTATGCTGGTCAAGAAGACACTTCCCACATGGCTTAGAAAGGAACAGGGAGCAGCAGGCCAGACAAGGCCCTCATTCATCCACACATACACGAGTGCAGTGAGCGCACAGCTATTTTCTATTTTTGAAAAGCTATTAAAGGCCAAAAGTTCAGATTGCGGCTGGTCCTCAATTCACTGCTTCCAGGGTCCTAACTTCACACCGAGATGAATCTCAAAGTAATGTCTTCTTCTACAGAATCATTTCAAATCATTTCTATCTGCACACTTATTGAGCTAGAAGAGGATATCACACGAATTCTATTTGGTATTATAGTAAAAACCTGGAGCCAGAGATTGGAGAAAAGCTGAACTATCAGAGAGATAGAGAAACAAACCACAGCCAGTTCTCACCCAGCCAGCTCCTGAGACCTGTCTCCACACATCCTCCGACTCCAAGTCTCTGCGTCCACAGCCAAAAAAGAAAGGGGCAGGTGAAGTCCTGCCTCCTCAGCCTTATGCTTCCTTCTCCACCAGCTGTCTCACTTCCCGTTCAACTTTCCTAGAGCTAGGATTAAAGGTACGTGCCACTACCACCTGGCTCTGTTAGGCCTTGAACTCATGGAAATCCAGGCGGATCTCTGCCCCCCAAGTGATGGGATTAAAGGCTTGGGTCACCACTCCCTGACCTTCATGGCTTGGCTGTGTAGGTGGCTCTAGTCTCTGATATTTCAAACAATTTTTACTAAATATGCAATATATCAGGAGAATGCAGCTATCCTCAGAGATGAAGATCTACAGAACCCATGTGCTGCTGCTTTGATTAGCATGAGGGGAGGCCTCACAGACTGAGGAACACCTGAGGCTCCAGTAAACTAGGGAAGAGCCACCGTGCCAGGGCGAGCATGTAGGCTAGGAGATGGGGAGGGCCTGCAATAAAAACAACATACACTATCTGTGATGCACCTGATAAGGTCTGAGGGCAGACGATAAAGCAGGCGAAGAGGGACTGAAGCCTCTGCAGGGCTTTCCAGAGAGGAATCCAGAGAGGCCTGGACATTACTGGAAGAGGTTAGGGAGGGGCCAGGGGAGACACCTGACTCAGACTCACCCTTACACATGAATAACTTAATCTTAACCCTAACCTTAACCCCTAAACCCATTCCTTGCAATGTAGCCTAATATACAGACCTAGATGATCCTGGGGACATCTACCTCTGACATCACTGCAGGTGACCACCCCAGCAAGTGTTAAAATTGATATCCAAAGACATACTGTGTAAGTTCCATACTGTTTACAACTGTGAAGAAGTCTATCCAGGTTGGCCATTTCAATTCTAGCTTATTGCTGACAGACCCCTTGTGACTCCTCTGGCTTTGGGATGATAGAACAGACCTGTCCTCACAATCAAGAACACTGTCACTATCTCATATATATTAAAGACACCCGGGTTTCCAGGGGTAGCTGGGTGGAACATAGCATTCAGCTTCAAAATACCTTTGAGTGCTGCCCCCATAAATACAAGTCAAGGTCCCAGAAGACTGACTCTGATGTGAACAGAAAGCAGACCGGGCCCCCAGGAGAGATAGCCAGGAGAACAGAGATTTGTGGTACATGTCCTCAATAACGAGCACGTCCAATGTTGTCAGCTGTTTCCCTGAGTGCTTACTCCCCACGGGCGCACTGTGGGTCAGCAACTACATTACTGCAAAACTCAGTAAAGAGGCACCATTCCTATTCTCCAGCTTACTGGTGAGGATGCAAACTCAGGCAGGAACTCCACTTGCCTAGCGAACTGCAGACCTAGAGGTGGACCTCAGGGCCCACCCATCCCTTGCACTTTAAAGAACTGGGAAGGGAAAAGTGGTTCCCAAGGCAGAAGCTCCCCGGAAAAGAAGCAGAGATAAATCCTTTCCCTGGGGAAGGAAGGAAGGGTCTCACTGAAGATCCAGAGGCAGATGTATGCAACCCAGAACTGAAAATACTGTGGGATGTGACATCTACCTGTTGCTATAAGTGGCAAATGGCATGAAATGCAGAACCACAGGACAGACCACAGAACTCTGCAAACAGGATATGGGTGCACCTTCCTGAGCATACACCACCCCACTCCCCAGCTGCCCTTCTGAATTTTAGATCTCTGTGCTATCATAAGATTGTTGTTGCATGGCTCTCCAGCTGTCTTTTTTTTTTTTTTTTTTTTTTAAGAAAATAGTCAAGGAACTTGTGGCCGGACACATCACTCCACCCAAATCATAAAGATAGTGTGGGTGGAGACGGAAAACTCACTTGCAGATATCAGAGACCAAGGAGGAAAAGAAAAAGTTCATGCAACAAGCTATGGAAGTGGGGGTGGGGGGTGGGATCCAAATCCATCTGCTTGCTAGACACGTCTTCTGCCTTGAGCCTTGCTGGGACATCCCCTGCCATCACAAAGTCACTTAGGAGCCAGGGCAGGGCTGAGACATCCTCCAGTGCAGGAGGGTGCTTTCTCCTTAAGAGCCCATTGCTGTCACTGTCCTTAGAGAAAAGGAGTCTAAGTTCAACACATGTGGAACAAAAAAACCAATAGGAACACAACAGTAAATGCCACCCTAGTAAGGAATTCCCAGCCTCTGCTGCTGACAGACACGGACTAGCTGAGGAGAGCAAGCGAGGCAGGCCTTTGTGAAGCTCAGGCCCATGGAGATAAACGGTGAACTCCACAAAGGAGTACAGTCAGAGGCTTAGTGCTGGTGCCCAATTGCAGGAAGCAGGAAAGCCCCAAAGGAGACTCAAAGATTGGAACAACAGGGTCCCTTTCCTGTTTTCAGGCCTGGAATACCTCAGTGCATAATCAAGTGAACAGGCACAACCCAAAGGTGGGGAGGAAAGCATGTGCCCCACGGGACTGCTTTCTCATCCCATGGCATTCAGGCTCCGGGCTGTCATCCCACCTCACCATGAACAAAGGCATCTATCTCAGGCACGACAATGGTCTACACATGGTAGCCTCCAAATAAAATGAGTCAAACAGAAACCTCACCAAAAGGAAACAAGGAACACAAGCATGGGGTTCTCTCTGCATGAAGGTCAGCAACTCTGAGGACCCCAGGTCCCTCCCACTGACCTTTTCTCCTCAATAAAATAAGGCTTTTGAAGGCAATTCTCATCAGCCTGGAAAGTAAAGAAGGTTCGGCCTTCCTTCCTCCCTCCCCTCCCTCCCTCCTCCGTCCTCCCCTGCCTCCCTCCTCCCTCACTCCCCTCCCTCCCTCCTCCCTCTCTCCCCTCCCTCCCTCCTCCGTCCTCCCCTGCCTCCGTCCTTCCTCTCTCCCCTCCCTCCTCCCTCTCTCCCCTCCCTCCCTCCTCCGTCCTCCCCTGCCTCCCTCCTCCCTCACTCCCCTCCCTCCTTTTCTTAACAGGCCTAGCCAGCAACACCTCAAGGGGCCTGCTATGCTACTAGATGCTCCCAGGAAGAGATTTCTGTTGCCTCTGAGTCTCCAGAACAGGTACAAGGACAAATACTGTGACATATTATGTGCTGAAGTTTCCAATATTAGCTGAGCAAACAGACAGTCATCTAAAACAAACCCAGAGAATAGAGCTGAGGGAGCTACACAGCACAGTGTCTTCAATTCAAACAGTAAATATGCAGGAGAACAGCCAGGTCTCTCTAGTGACAGGCGAACTGGTGGCTCAACATGGAAGCCCCTGTGGGACAAATCTTCAGTCAGGATTTTCACTCACGCATGCAATGAACATCTCTGTGCATATAAGCCAGATTATCAGCCGCAGGTACGTCACTCTGTGGAGTGGATAAAGGCTCTGTTGTTAGTAACTACACCTAGACTAACAGTCAAGCCAGGAGAAACACTGACTGTGCAAAAGATTCCTCCTGTTCTCTTCCTGCCACAAAAACGTGGCCCGGGGTCCTGCCTGCCTGCCTGCCTGAGGGTATTGTCACTCTCAACCAGCAAACAGTTCTTAGCTACCAGGCCTCCATGAAACAGCTACACTGGGCAAGGTCCCTGCTCAGCACCAAGGCTCACCCTGGTCTGGGTAAGCTCACCTGCTGGCTTTCTCATGTGCCAGATCCCTGACCTACACCAGCACTGTTACTCTACTACTGCAATCCTTCGGCTCCACATCCAGCCTGAAGACCTACTCTGCAGAACACTTCCTTGCTCCTAAGAGTACTTTTCCATAGAGTCTAAACCATTGATCAAAGGTTGTGTCTGTCCTAAAATTCACTCTTTTGAGCCCTAACCCAAAATGCAATGGCTTTGGAAGTAAACACTAGGAAGATAGTACATCCTCAGAGGAGAACCTTCTGGTGAAATGTGCACCCTGAGAGAAGGGGTGGAGGAAGGACACTCTGCTTTCCCTCTCTGCCACGTCAGGATGCAGCATGGTCATCTATAAACCTGAATGCAGGCCCTGCGCAACACTGAACCTGCCAGGACCTGCATCTTGACCTTCTCAGTCTCCAAACTAAGAAGTGAATGTTGGCCCCTAAGCCACTCAGTATCTAGCAGCCCAAACTATCAGCCACCCACACGTGTCTGCCCAGAGGTATCTCCTCCATTTGTCAATTAGATTCTGTGCTGAATAGTTTATCAACTTGACACAAGCTAAAGTCATCTAAGAGGAAGGAGCCTCTCTTAAGTAGAGGCCTCTCTGTGAGGTGGAGGGTATAGGAGAGACGGTGAGGCATTTTCTTGATTAGTGGTTGAGGGGAAAGGCCTAAACCTTTCCCTTCTCTCCCTCCGCCCAGCTCTCTTACTTCCTAGTTTAACTTTCTTAGAGCTAAGATTAAAAGTGTGTGCCACCACTGCCTAACTGCCACACCTTAAACTCAGAAATCTAGACAGATCTCTACCTCCCAAATAATATTATCAAAGCCCTAAGTCATCACTCCCTTACTTACCTGCATGGTTTGGCTCTGTGAAAGGCTCTGTCCTCTGATACTTCAAACTATTTTCACTAAATATACAATATATCACCATAATCAAGTTCTTCCTTTCTCATGAGAACCATTAGAACCAATGAACAATGTTACATGCCTGCAAAAGACCAAGGCCATGGTAGAGTTTGAGATACTTCATTCAACCAGTGTAAGAACTCATGTTTTATTCCCATGTGTTTATCCATAAAGACACACTCTCTTACATTTATTTAGAATGCACTCACAAATATGTTTAACCACAGGAAGTTGTTCGGTTCTAGAAGTCAAAATGAAGAGGCAGCAATCTTTATAAACAATTGCCGAGGCTTTTGTCTACAGTATAAAAATATTTTTAACACTTAATGTTTTAGGCTTTCAATATTAGTATAAACAGGACTTGTCCCTTACACACAGAATTTCAAAGCTTACCATTCTTTCTCTGCAATAAAACCAACACCACTTCAGTAATCAGTGACTTTTGTTTCCTATTGCTGCTTGTATTCTTGGTGGTGGTGAACACATGGACTAGGAATGCAAAGGCAAGCCTGAGCCAGCCAACACTATTAACCTGGAGGTCAAGGGGAGAGAGTCTTAGCTGCAGATACGTTCCAGAGCTTTAGGTTCAGCATGTCTTATAAAACAAGAGGGCTGGGGAGAAGTCTCAGCAGTAAGACTACTTACTGAGTAAGCACGAGGACCCAAGTTCCAATTCCCAACACATTAAAAAGCCAGATATGGCAAAACATACACCTGTATCCCAAGCGCCATGAGGTTGTAGTGGAAGGAGAAGCAAGCGTGTTGCTGGGGTTTACTGGTTACCAGGCTAGCTACAGGTTCAGTGTGAGCCTACTTCAAGGGAATACAGTGGGGAATGACAGAGCAGGATTTCCGGTATCCTCCAGCCTCCACACCCATATACACATTGCAGTCTCTCTATATATACATCTCTGTCTCTCTCTCTCTCCTTCCTTAAACACACACACACAGAAAGAGAGAGAGAGAGAGAGAGAGAGAGAGAGAGAGAGAGAGAGAGAGAGAGAGAGAGAAAGCTGTGAGTTCTCTAAAGCACCATACATCCCACATTCCTCCCTGGACTCTCACTGCAGTGACATACTTCAGAGACACAGTTGGGTATGAATTTATAGAGGACTATCAAATGAATCATCCACACATAAAAAAAACAATTTATCTCCATTTAAAAAGCCATGCTGCTGTCTGCAGAGTCCCAGCGCACTCTGGAGCAGGGGCGGATAAACTCTGCAGGACACCAGACCCTCAGCACCTGCTGAGGGAAGCTGCACGGCTACCAGCCGCCACCTCGAACTGAGCAAGCCAACATCTGCAGGGGTCTCTGAAGGACAGACTCAGACCCTGACCAGAGGGGTGACAGGAGGCACACAAATCCAAGTGCCACAACCGATCAGGAGCCATCTAATTGTGAACCACTGAAGCCATGGGCAAACGTCAGTGCAAAAAATTACATAATAATACAAAGGACAACATGGTAACTCCAGAAGAGAGTGGTGATCTTACAAATACAAGACCTGAACTGAGCAATGAAGAGGAAACAGAAGGAAGCAACACCAAAAATTCCTTTTTGATGATCATCGAAGCTCTGAA
>PVIH01010706.1:0-2500 GCA_004025045.1 Sigmodon hispidus
TAAGCAGGGGATGTACTCACTCACTAGTGGTCTCTAAACAAACAAACAAGAAAAAAAGCCAAACATGCCCAAGAGGCAAACCACAACCACTGAACAGCTTGGGATCAGAAACACCCTGGACTGACCCTTCAAACCCCAGTCCAACTATAGGAACACCTGACTCACTCTTGAGGGAGGGGGGACAAAACTGGATTTGGCCAGGAGTGAAGACTGATCCAAGCATTATTGGATCAATGGGACCATAGGACTGTCTGCTCCCTGCCAAGCAGGGAATGGGGAGTTGCAGAGAAGAAAAATGACCAGATGTGGAGGGAGGGGGAAGAGACCTTGAATAAGGATATACAGGGATGGAAAAAAAAATCAGAGGGAAATCTGAACACAAAGAAAATATATGTGTAGCAATCTTATTTGCATTTCCACCCTTGATAAGCCATTCTTGTGATTCTTATCCTCTGTATAGTTATTGTTAACTCTTCCGCATTTTAAATTCTTTTTACTGTTTGTTTTTGATAAATACAAAATAAAGAAGGAAAAAAATTATTTATTCTTTAGAACTTCCTTCACACCAGGACTTTCTGTTCCTCACTAATTCTGAGAATTAACAAGACTCAATTTTGAACACATTGCATTGCTAAGCATACTGGTTTTGTCTTGTCTTCAGAATTAAGTGGAACATTAAAAAACATTGATCATATTGTTTCAGTGGTTGGTGCAATGTATTAATTGTTAATTTTAAAATATTTCTAAGGCCATGATGAAGAAAATGGAAAAAAAATATGGTAAAATACAGCTAGGATGCTTATGCCTTTATTTAAAATTCTGTGAAGCAGATTTTTTATACACCCTATTATGAAGTTCCTCATGTATGTGCACTAGAAATATTCATTGACAACAGTAAAATAAAAAAACACTTTTTTTATAAACTCTACAAGTTCATTAATTATAATTAAATCTTTTTCTTATTTTTATTAAAAGCAATTTATGCTTTTTTCATGACATATTTATTGAAAAAGAGTACATGATTTAATAATGCAGCACTTCCAATAACAGTGTTAAAATAATTTATAATCCATTATTTAAAATTATAAGCATTTCTTGGTTTTATACTTAATTGCTGGTGAGGTGTACACCAAAACATAGCCAAACATTTTAAAATTAAGTTTCTCTCCTTTTGTACTTGGCCACTGAAAATATAGTGGTAGCCTCCTACATGGGAATTTAAATACATGTCTTTATTTTACTTGGTCTTAATTAAAAGACTGATGCTGAAAGAGTACCCTGCTGGAATACTATTTTATTAAAATAATATAATTATTGTGTTTTAGTCTCCTTAGATTTAGTCACATTTGCATACCTGTGAAAACTTCAACTTTATAGCTAATGTCCACTTATAGGTGACTACATACCATGCTTGTCTGGGTTACACATTTAGGATGATTTTTTTTGAGTTCCATCTATTTGCCTGCAAATTTCATGATGTCATTTTTTTAATAGCTGAGTAATGCTCCATTTTATAAATGTATTATATTGTATTTATCCATTCTTCATTTGAGGAAAAATCAAGGTTGTTTTCAGTTCCTGACTACCAACAAAGCTGCCTTGAACAAGGTTGAGCAGGTGTCTTTGTGGTAATGGAGCATCCTTTGGGTATATGCCCAGGTGTTTTATAGCTGGGTCTTGAGGTAGATTGATTCCCAGTTTTCTGAGAAACTGTCATATTGATTTCCAAAGTATCTGTACAAGTTTGGCCTTCCATACACAATGGAGGAGTGTTCCCCTTGCTCCACATCCTCTCCAGCATGAACTGTCACTTGTGCTTTTTCATTACTTTTTACTTTTACTTTTTATTATTTTTTAAAGTATTTTTTTTAACGTACCACCACTGTTCCCCCTTCCTCCTCTCTTCCCAGTCTTCCCTCGCTTCCTCCTGTTTTATCCTCCATCCATTTATCAGAGAGGGTAAGAACTCCCAGAATGAGTTAATGCAGTCTGGAATATTCAGTGTACATGTATATACATATAAATAAATATATATGCACACATGTATATATAAATTACTAAATTCATTTAACGTTGCTCATACATGCCTACATCTAACCTGACCACTTCGAATTGGACTACCTATGTAGAAATTTGTGCCTGAAGGCAATTGACTCTTAGAAAAACATTTGTTTCCCCTAGCTGGGAGTGTTACCTTGTAAAATTTCCCCCATCTGCATTGCTGCATTAACAAAAAGGGAATTCTTTGTTCTTATATTCAAATAAGAAAAAAAAATCTATCTATACTGTGTATAAGATTCTGAGTTAAAATCTAGTACCTTATTAGCAATTCACCAATTACAGAATAGTTAAACATATGACCTACACAAATTTAATAGCCTATTTTTACACCCAAATACTATGTATATGTTTAATTAGAAATTTTTAAGTTTTAGAACTTTCTAGTCTGCATACAGCTTAAAAGAGCTTAGTAATTGTGTTGGCAAAAGAGCAGGCATGG
>PVIH01010706.1:7500-38182 GCA_004025045.1 Sigmodon hispidus
CTATAGAATGTTTCCGATCCATTCCTACCACCTCTTCATAAAGACTATATGGCCAAATACTTTTACTTAAATTTTATTGCTAAAAAATGCTTAGGTTGACAGTTCTGATATCATGCAATAGTTTATTCATTATAAAAACTTTCCTTTTGCATTTTATTGTTATCCAGAACATTTTCATATATTTAATTTCTCTTAGTATTTTAAAACTTATGAATTTATAATATTGAAATTATTTATTAAAGAGATCACAAGTGGCTAATGACCTCTTTCAAATAAATTGGGAAAGAAGTGTCTCATATCTATTACTGTAAGTGATATAGTAATCAACTAATTCAAATACTGGTCATGTGACATAAAAGTCACAATTTCTCTCTTTAGCATTTCTATTTCAAGAGGTGTTCTTCTGTCATTAATAGAGATATAAAACTAGAAAGTATATAGTAACACTTAAGAAAAGTTATATTGGCTTTCTATGTTTTTTATGTCCATAATACTTTTAGCTCATAACAAAAGTCATTTATAAAGAGTAAAAGGAGGCCAGATGATGGTGACCCATACCTATTATCCCAGCACTCAAGAGACAGAAGCAGGCAGTCTCTGTGAGATCAAGGCAAGCCTGATCTACAGAGCAAAGACTACTCACTGAAACCCTGTCTCAAAAAAATGGAAAAAAATGAATAAATTAGTTGTAATTCAGAGAAATAAAATAGTTAAAAAATAAATATTCTGTTTTACAATGTTCACTAAGAAATCAAGAAATATGAAATGTGTACATCTACACAATGGAGTACTGCTCAGCAGTAAGAAAAAAATAATATTCTAAAATTTGCAGGTAAATGGATGAATATGGAGAATATCCTCCTGAATGAGTTATCACAATCCCAGAAAGAGAAGCAGTTTTTGTACTCAATCATTAGTGGACTTGAAACAAAATCAAAGCATTCCCAAGCTGCAAACCCCAACCACTGAAAAACTTGGGATCTAAAACCCTTTGGACTGGCATCTTAGAGCCCATTTCCTCCAGAGGAACAAACACCTGGCCCAGTCTTGATGTTGGGATGAGGAAAGTGGATTTGCCTGGAGTGGATGCTGAACTAGGCTACCTTGGGACCTTGGGACCTCCTGCCCTTGCTGGGGAGTAGATAAGGAGATGGGGAGAAGAGAGAGTGACTGGAAGGAGCAGGAAGTGGAAGGGAGTTTGAACAAGGGAATACATAGATAAAAAATGAGACTTTAGTCATAATAAATTAAAAACATAACACAACAATAAATAAATAAAATAAAATTAATTAATTTTAAAAAAAGAAATGTGAAATGACACATCAGGCATATTTTCAGTCAATGTACTACAAAATAATTTAAAATTATTTGTTTTCTCCTTCAAAGTTAGGTTTTCATTAAAAGCAACAACAACAACAGAAAATTATTGCAAGTTTCATAAAAAATAGAGAACTGGATAACATTGTTTGAAAAAAATGTTAAGATTCTTAGATACTAGTATGTAGTGGCAAAAGGGGAAAAATAAAAGGAAACATAATAGTTTCTAAAAGTGGATGGAAATAGTAATCCTGATCAACACTCATAGGCTTCTTGTACTCTAGAATGTGCAAAATCATAAGCTCAAATAAAACATTATGTGGTTATTTTTCCATTTTGGTAACTCAATTATATAGAAAATATAGATGACAGTGCTGCATCACTGATGATCTTACTCATCTGAGCCCTCTTATTTATGGTACTAACCTGACAGAAAAGATGTTGTACAGAAGCTCATCTGCTCTGTAATTGTATTTGAGGCCTGATTCACAGAAGGCATCTCATGCCTGGAATTGTAAACCCTGTCAAAAACCCATAACATGGGAGGGCATAGACTTACAGAAATATTTAATACTTTAGTCTGAGTAGGCAGTGTCAAAATGCCTTCTAAATATTGATGTTTATATCCATAGACAAATTCACAGTATGTTTTACTCATGGTTGCCACTTTCTACTGAACAGTGATAGATTCAAAGACTCATGACTGCAGAACATATTGAAAAATAGATGGCTCCGAGCTCAGACCTAAATAAGAGTTATATAACCCACTAAAAGCTCAGAGAAAGTTGTAGAAAGGAAAGCAAAAAGAATACAAGATCAAGAAAACTGACACAATGACATTTTCTGAACAAGTCAAAGACATTGCAATTCCCAGATACTATGCCTGTACAGGGTCTTCACACACACAAAAAGCCAACAATATCCAGGTATTGATGAAGGAAGTGTTACTGGCCCTTATTCTTTTGTGTGCCCATAGTATTTCTAGAGGTCAAAATTAGGTGGCCACACAGGTAGTCTGAAATAAACTAAATGAGTTTCCAACACCAAAAAAATGTCAAGAATCATAGGATAGGGTTATTACAATGGATTAGAGGGATTTGAGTAGAGGAAGAGAGACTAATCAAAATGCATTTTATATAGAAGTATGAATATATAGAAGTATGAATTTCTCAATGAAATATGTTTTTCATTACTTTAAATTTAGCTATTACAGACATTTTTTAGTTGAATTATTTGCTATGTGTTCTAGTGTGACTATATCTTTCAGATAGTGTCAATCTTTCAAGGTTTCTTGAGGACTCAAAATTTATCAGTACTTTGTTTAATTTTAGGGTGAAATAATATTTCATTGTTTGAAAACATCTTGCTTTACTCCTTTGTTATGTGACAAATATTTGAGCTGTTTTCTAACTCTGGTTTTTGTGGATAATAGCACAATAAACATTTTTATAAAGGTAAAAAATAAAATAAAATAATTATGTTTTAAAATGATCAGACATCATGAAGATGTTATCCCAGTCTATCTTTTGACTATATAAGGTTTTTAAATAATCCTAGGATAAAATTATTTATGATTAAAATAACTTAAAAATCTAGTTTCCTCTTATTATATAAAATGCTTAAATTGACCAATTATGGAATTACAGTTTAATAAACTTAATCATATTTTATTAATTCTAATCACCACATTTCCTTGTTTATAACTTTTGTCTAAACTACTTCACTATGTATATATAAAATATTTTCACTTTAAAACTTAATTGCAGAATACCAATTATGTGCTTAATCTCAGTTGCAGATCAAAGCTAAATACGACTTCATATCAAAAAGATTATAATTTAGAAGTTAATGACATATTTTGAATCACATCTAATAGACATTTCACAGTCCTGACTCTAATTTTCCAATCTCATTTATTAAAATGATTACAAAACACAGTTTGGGGCTTAATTCTTTATGTATTTCTAATGGAAAATATAGTTAAAAGATAAGCTTCTTATCTTCATTATGTGAATAATTATCTGTGAAAAAATGTAGTAGTGATAGATAGTGCTAAATCATATCCAAATGAAAATGAGGTCAATCATGTGATGTAAATTCTAGGCCCACCTTGAGCAATTACCTAAGAAAATTAAACATTTGCTTCACAGACAGCTCAGCTGAAGGGTGCCATCTTGAGTAAACCAACATTTATAAAGGTCCCTCACATCTATATGCTGATCTCAGTTTCAGTGAAATGCTTTGGGTAGCTTGCCTACCAGAGGACCACTGAAAAGAGCCACTGTGTTTACAAAGGACTTTGAGGTCTTTCAAAGCTCTTGTTGAACTCATGTCTCAGCATATTTTTCCCTAATTTCATCCCTCCTTTCTGCCTTTCTTTGAAAGTATTATGCTCACCATTCCATTCCATATAGACACCATGTCTGTTACAATCTATCTCACCATTCTTTGATTGCTTACTTTTTATTGAAAGAGGCAATCTTATGTCTAGATCTCTGTAGTATATTACCAATAATTACATGATCATGCATGAGTGGATCTGTCCAGACACTGCATTTTATTAATTTTATTTTTATTATTGTTTGACAATTTTAAGTTTTTAGTCAATATCACTCTCTTTTCCCCTCTCTCATCCGCTGAGTTTATTTAGGTTTTACCTAAAATGAGTAGGAGACGTTTTTTCCTCTAGAAATAGGGAGAGTAATGACCTTCTTTAGTAGTATAGCCACTAAAATTTCACTCCTGTTCCATTCAAATTTTAAAATTATTTGTGCCAACATTACCATCTTGTGATTAACATAATGCCTTATGCTTCTAAACTTTTGCAATGATGATCATATTTCATAAGATCTAGAAAATTTAAAATACATAAATATTAGCAAGCAATCTTTTATCTATTTATTTATTCATTTATTTATTTATTTAAATTTTCAAGTGTCATATTTAATAGCTGAGGGAAAAGAGTCCCAAGAAGTTACAGTTTTTTAAAACCATCAAGTGAAGGTTTCTTTTCTTTTTCTCTTTTTTTATTATGAGTAAAGTCATACTTTTTATCTGTGTATATCCTTCTTCAAGCTCCCTTCCCCCTCCTGCCCCTTCCAGTCACTCTCTCTTCTCCACATCTCTTTATCTCCTCCCCAGCAAAGGCAGGTGGTCCCAAGATCCCAATGCGGCTTAGTTCAGCATCCATTCCTGGCAGATTCGCTTTCCTCACCTCAACATCAAGATTGGGTCAGGTGTTCCTTTGAAGGGAATGGGCTCCAAGGTGCCAGTCCAAGGTGTTTCAGATCTCAAGCTGTTCAATGTTTGTGGTTTGCAGCTTGGACATGTTTTGCTTTTGCTTTTTTGGTTAGAGTCCACTAACAAGTGAGCAAGCAATCTTTTTAAAAGTCTTATTATGAAATATATCATGATGGATTATAGAGAAATATGGATTTTTGAGAAAAAGGGAAGGTGATTAAAACACTGATTTCTCAGACTTAAGTGTTTACATGCTGTTCTTAAAAAAGCAAGTGAACAAAGAGACAATGAATATTTCTGAAGTTCTAAGTTTGACTGTCCTAGTAGGCATACAAAGCTATTAATATTCATTAATTATTAATGTTAAAATATTAATTACTGGTGTAAATGGAGGATACAATTCAAGCGCATTTATCAGTTCCCTCTGGATAGAAGCCTGTCTTAATATATGTGGTATGAGGGCTTTCTGAGAGTCACAGAACCCCTTTCTGATCTTGGTGAGATTTACTTGGTAAATTAAGACAACAGAAGATCAGTTCCCAAAGCCACCCTGAAGCAGTGGCTTTAAGTTTTTTTGTTTCATGCCTAATAGCAATAAAACACAAACAATAATAATAATGATGATGGAGATTAAAGAAAAGTGAAAAACAAAAACCATGCACACAGAACCAAACAAAAATAACAACAAAGCAAGCACTCAAGTACTGGGACTCGATTCAGGGGCATCTCCCTCTCAAAGGAGAAAAATGACATCATTATGCTCAGTTCAGTAACTTTTTGATACTTGTGGTAAGAATTTGATAGTCATCAGAGTAATATTTACTGAGGTTGACTTTCTTTTTACCATGTGGTCTGACCTAAGGATGCCCTACAGTCTCTTTTTGTGCCTCTTGCCAGTGAAAAATATGATCACCTTTTATTCATCTAAACAGAGGATTAGTCATAGGTCTTGCTTATCTTCTGTTGGTTTTGTAGGTGTTCCTACCTTCCATGTGACTTGCTCGTAGTCCACTTTAAGTCTCCCTCTTGCTTTCTGGTGTGAGTTATCTTCTATTTCAGGAGAAACTGATAGGTGGTTGTATAAATTAAAAAGAAGGCAATCTTAGATGAGGTATTCTTAAGGAAAAAAAGAATTAAGAACAAATGCTGAGAATACAAAAATGCTAGAATGGAGGATAGAGGTTGGCATAAATTCCCACTTTTGGCTGAGAAATTGTTGTCAATTGGTAACTGCTGGCATATGCTAAGTCAGTTTTCTTCTATGGAGTGGCTCATGGTAGAATGAGCACTGTCTATTAAATACAAACATACCAAAGTCCTATGGGCATAGAAAACAATGAAGTGGCTTTAAAAAAGTATAATGCAATATAGAAAGGCAGTGAAAAGGAAGCGAATTAAGAAGTTTGGGAAAGAAGGTAAATGTCATCAAAATTACATCTTACAGAATTCTCAAAAATTAAAAAAAAATCAACATTTCAGCCATTTCCTCTAAAAGACAATGAATAATTTGTGGTAGCTAAAAAGATATGAACTATAACGAGCCTTTTATTTACTTTAAGGTGATCATTAATTTATAACTGCATCTCAGGCAAAATTGGTGAAATGACAAAATAAAGAATCATCTATGCAAGAAATATTCAATCTAGGTAAAGGATAGGAAATGCAGGACCAGAACAAAGCACAGGCTGGCACTAAGACATTGCCCTCTCACCAGATGTGACAACTCCTTTCTCTTTGAATTTATTTCACAGTTAGTGAACCTCTTATCTTCCATTTAAAATATGTTATTACTTCATTTGAGCGCCTACCAAAATTTTGTTAAGAGTAAGTGAGATAATGCATTTACAGTAAAATCCCATGTCATACAATTTAATAAAAGATATTTTACAACTAGTGCCATTTTCTCTACCTATTAAATTTAAAGACTAATAAAAACCTGTCTACCTGACTTTTTATACCATAAAAAATGTTTATAATAGTTGGAATTATGCTATGATTTTACATATAAATTCAAATAAGTAATGTGAACCCACATTTAAAAATGAACTTAAAAATCTAAATTTCCACTTGCCATCTAATAGAAAGCTTTATACGTTCTTCCTATATTTTGTTCTTTGTTTTGAAGGCTGGATTGTATTTACTTGATCAGGTTACACTAAAGGAAATGCAGAATATTTATAGCATTAGTGGAAGAATTTGCCTGAATTTTAAGTCATGTGTCTTAAAAAAATTTTTCCATTCTAAAATTCAGAAAGTTCAAAACTTTGTTTTGTCTAAGACCTAAAAAGCTTTACTGTTTCAAGACTGACCTTCTTTAACCTCATAAAAATTATATTTCACAATTCCAATGTATTAATTCATAACTAAAACTTAAAACAGATTATATTCTCTGAAGCTGTTGTATATAGCTGGAAAATCACACCATAATAATAGACTTCTTGCTTAGCTCAACGGGATATAGACATGTGTATAGAACATTCACCACTTTTTATTCATTTTTTAACTGCAAGCAAGTAACAAAATACTCAATAAGTATACAAGCACATGATGGGCAAATGAGTGAATTCAAATGGCTTTGTCTAATCCATTATTTAAAAATTAAAAGAAAACCTAACCTATTAAGCTGGCAGAGTACACTCTATGCAATTTTTTCAGAGTAAATATACTATGCAGATGGGAAAAATCTCATATTCACCAAGATTAAAAATGTCATAGTCTGTAAAACAATTATCATAAAAGACAGATCTCCTTTAAATCAAGCCCTGTACTGTGTATTTTCTGTGATATATAGTACATATTTTTTAATCACATCAATGGTGAGCTAGTCAATTCTGACACAGTTATTATAGAGGCTATTACAGCACTGAAAAATTCATAATGGAATCTAAATGCTCAAAGAAATGGTGATGCAAGGGTTTATGGAATATAAATGTAGTGTCTATACAAGGATAACAATAAATTTCACTGGGATGTCTTTCTAGTGTACGTTTTCCTCTTCTGAAGTAACAGGTTCTTTCCTATAATTTTTATTTAAATAAGTATGCTAAGGTGGTTTTGAAATAAATTGCTAACATCTTGAAAACAGAAGGTACAAGGAGACTCATGAGCATGATATATCACACTCCAGAAAAAGAGTGCTTGAAAATGTGTAACAAATAAAAGTGCCTTTTCCCCTGAAATCATTGATTTAAAAAGCCTTGAATCCATGGCTACATAAAGAAGAAAGAAAAAGAACCACAATATAGCAACCTACAAGTTATAAGTGATGTTCTATAGATTCTGGGTTGTATTCAGTGATATCAATCTCATTCTAGTTTAAACTTAAGGTTATGACTTTTTCTTCATAAGACTGCAACAAAAATGTAATATTTGTTTTATAGCAAGAAAATTGGATGATTTAACTGTTATTTTGTCTCTAAAATATTGTTTATTTGGCGAATAAGTTATTTGGAGTACATTCCTTCTAAAAATGTGGTCTTCCCATTGAAATTATGTAACCACATTGCCTGGATTTATGACCTCTATATCCTTTATACTATACAATAATAAAAAATTCCACAACAGTACTCAAATTCAGCCACTTATTATTTTAGACTTAGTCAACTATTTTGGCCTATGGCCTGTGTTTTTCATTGAAACATTACACAGACAAGTTTCATATCAGTCTTCTTCCATTCGAAAAAGAAAAGGAGTCATCTTTCCCAGTGTTATTTTCCATCTTCAAAGTTATAACCAGTTAGGAAATAGCTGAGCAAAAGTAACTTCCAAAATCCTCATAAGTGACTGAGCTATGACATTCTAACAAAGTATTTTTTTTTTTTACTTTTCTGGATGAATACTTTGGTTTCATCATGTTCATGTCCTCAGATTACTTCTGCACAATACACATGATCACTTCATTATTTATTTATTTGTTTGGTTGGTTATTTTTCTTATTTGACTTCCTGCGAGAAAGTGCCAAGGACCCTGGAAACAAAGTTTCAAATAGTCATGAGTTACCATGTGGGTTCTGGGAATTGAACCAGGGTTCTATGGAAGACCAGTGTTATTAACCTCTGAGCCATCTCTCCAGCCTGAGGAATTTTCTATACCAGGTTATTTGAAGTGCAAAGACCAAAACTGAATATGAGGATCAGGATTCATTGAGAGTCTGGATAAAGGAGATTCAAAGGCAGAGCCTTGCTTTTGCATAATTGCCTTTACATCATGATGTGAGATCCTATAACTTATTCCTGGTGATGCAAATGATGTTGGGACTTTCATTTTTGAAAGAATAAACCTACATTTTTGGGCTTGCAATAGAGAGGGAAGACCTGTGTCTCTCTCTATGACTTCTCTATCCTCCCTGGCAGAGAAAGACTGCTGAAAAAAACATGCTCATGGACTGAATATTTCTTGTCTTAGCCTCACTTGTGTAAAGACAATGATTAATAAACTTCACAGATTATATTGTCTAGGAAGTACTAATAAATCTATTTTCGATATATATATTTTTTCCTTTGGCTATTACTCCAGTGAACCATGGCTCATATATATATATTAGACTATCTACAATTCGGTTTATGGAGAGAACACATTTCAGACTGAAAGGCATTGTAGAGCATCTTTGATAAAAACATAATGCTTTTTTGAATTTTGTGTAAACATTAAAAATAAAACATTTTGGGACACTTTAAAAATAACAAATTTTCAGAGCCTCATTACAAACCAGTTATCTTGTAAATGGAGCTTGGGTACAGTATACACATAAGTGTGAATGGCACTGGCATGATAGAGCTGCTAAATTTTATAGTTGAGAAGGCTGAGGACCTTTACATATAATCTTTAAAAGCTTTGGTCATGTGCTTCCCTGACCTGAAGCCACTGAACAGAATCAGCAGAGAGGACTGTCAGAGGCACGCAGCATGATTGCAGATATGGCAGTTGACAGCTTGACAGAAGCCTCATCACCTCGGGATGTGATAATGGATGTTCAGGATGAAGGTGGTGAGTCATCAAGATAAGAGTAAATCCCTTTAGTGACCTCTTTTAAAAGATGACAGGGAAGCTCTTAAAGTCTTCCAGAAGATTGCCATCAAATAAAAAGTGATTAAAATAAATGATTCCATGGGAGTCAGAAGGCACTTTCCATTTTTAGAGCAGTGAGCAGGTGCACTACCCTTTAGCAGAAAGACTGGAATAAAATTCAAGTTCTGACATCGAAGTGTGTTAGTAGCATAGTCTTGAAAACATGATATAATTCTTATGAGAGCTTTGCATTCTCTCAATTACTGATAGAAACGTAATTCCAGCTTAATAGATTATAATGGATGAAAGCAAGAGTAGGCAATTTTAGTTTAAATATTATCTCTTGATATCCTAGAAATAAAAGAATGTAAGGAAGTAATAAAATTGTAAGGGAAAGAAAACCATTCAATTCACATGAATTAAACTAACGTAGTAATATTTATTCTATACTATAGCCATTGGGGAATGCAGAGATATCCCAGACATCAAGGGAGCTTTATGTTTCACAGAGGATCTGATACTAGATCTAAGCACATGTGATGAGAAGCTTACATTTGCCTGTAACTCTGGCTCAAAGGGATCTGATGTCACTATAGGGTCTTAATGAGTATGGCATACACTCATGGGGATATACCCAGACACACATACACAGAGAGTCAGAGGGAGACACACACATAAGTAAATGAAAGTAGAAATACCTAATTTAAAAGTAAATAGCTGTGTTTTCTATTTACTTGATTTTATGCTTTTATTATAAAATGTGTGTTTGACTAAAATTAATATGTCATTTGTACTAAATGATTAACAAGTTTGCATTTACGAGTAAAATTATACATGGTTCCTCAACAAAAATTTACACTATACTTCAGGGAGATGAAACCCATGTATGATGAATCTGTATATATAAAGAAAATTTTTTGAATATTTATCGCCTTTTTTCTAATATCAAAAGTTTCTGGCACACCTAACATATAATTTTTGATATTATGAACCACTACCTAAACATTTAAAAAGAAAATATTTTATATCTAAACTTAACTGGAAAATAAACAATGTAATTAAGCATCATTCATTCTACCATTTAGCATATTATCAATTTTAAATATCACTATTTAATTAAATATTATTTTTAAAATTATTTTTATTTTGTCTGAAAATTGAGTTTAGTATAATATTACTCTTATAAACAATAGTGTTAGAATTTCTTTTTAAAAATCCTAAATAGAAAAAGATCAGAAATTACTTTGCTTTAGTAGTAAGGTTGTTATTTATAATACATAAACATTCTAATTGAAAATACAAGCAAATTTCTAAAGTACTTCATGCTATGAAAAATGCAATATTCACTGAGACATTGCATTTATTTTAAACTTCTGATTATATTTTCACAGAGTGAATATTCAAACATTTCACTAAAATTGGAACAGCACATATGATGTTCATTTAAGAGGTACCAAGTCATTCAGTAAAATGAAGTGTTGTAGTCCCATGGAGCAACATTATTCTTTTTCTTTCATACAAATTTTGGTACAAGCGAAGGAAGCTGATTCATGGCACTCTATTTGCCTGTGTGTTCATTTGAAGTAGTTATTTAAGTAACAGTTTAGAACAGTTGTCCTCAACCTAGCTAACACTGTAACCCTTTAATACTGTTCTTCATGTTGTGGTGACCCTCAATTGCTCTTTCATAGCTGTAATTTTGCCACTGTTTTCGATTGTAATGTAAATATCTGATATACAACTCCTGTGTGAATTGTCACCCACAGGTTTGGGCACCTGATTTAGAGTACAAAACATTACCTTTTGTTTCCTTTCCATGTACTTACATGTAAACATTAGAATATGATTAAAAATAAATTTTTTGATATAAGTGAGAATATAACCATAAAATTACAATCATCAAAAAGGAATTCAAAATTTTTACAAATACAAGTATATTTGTAGCACCCAATAACCACCATTATCAAAATTGTACAAATATATGAAAGTACATGTTTGTGTGTTATTATACTGAGCCAAGGAATTTATGTAAATGAAGGAATTATACATGTTAAGGCCCTTTTTGATACTAGGAGTAACTCCATGTGTCTCTACTAGAAATGTTTTACGTGAGTCAATTCAGAATTACCCATGAAAAATGGAATATCTTTATTATTTAGATGAATATCCTGGGTCACAGCATTAAGAGGACTGGATTGTATAGATCATCATGTAGCTTTTCATCACTATACACTATTACTTGAGGTAACCAACTTATGAAAGAAACCTTTTATTCTGGCTAATAGTTTTAGAGGGTTCAGTGCTGATCATTTAATCCTGTTATTTTCTACCAGTTGTGAAGACATACATCATTGTAAATAGTGTGCCTAAGCTGCAGAGCAAAGCTGCTTTCTCTTGTTAGGAAATTAAAAGGAAGAAGCTGGAAGTCAGTATTCAAAAATATACCCGTAACACAACTTACTCCATCTGGCCCCATCTCCGAGAGTGCCCAGCATATTTTAACAAGGACACCAATGGGGACAAAGATTTGAAGAAAGGTATTCTTGGAAGATACTTAAGATCCAAACTACAATATCTGCTGAAAATTACTTTTTAAGGCAGAATGAACATAATGTATGACCAGTCATGTAGGTATTGCATATTAGAGATATATTTATGAACACTTTAAAATTAGGTATTTATTTACATTTTTGCACAAAACCTTGAGATTTAGAAAATTATTATGTAATCAACTACAACTTTTGTTTGCTTTAAATAGATAAATATAGACTTTTTTTTCCTTTATTTTGTATTTATTAAAAAAAAACACAGTAAAAAGAATTTAAAATGTGGAAGAGTTAACAATAACTATATAGAGGATAAGAATGATAAGCATGGCTTATCAAGGGTAGACATACAAATAAGATTGCTACACCTATATTTTCTTTGTGGTCATCTTTCCCTCTGAATTTTTTTTTCCATCCCTGTATATCCTTATTCAAGGTCTCTTCCCCAAATATAGACTTTTTATATGCATTTTTGTAGAGATAAAAGACTGATTAAAACTATCTTTTAAGTAAGTTTTATAATGGTCCTTTTATCAAGATATGAAGAAATAGAAAAATTGTTAGGTTTAATTTTCCAATTTATTTAAGAGCTTTCATTTGTCCCTAAATTAAGTCATAAGCTTTGATTTCAAAAGAAATGGGTTAACCCATTACATGGTACTTTAGTTATTGAATTTTGGAAAATAATTCCTGAGTAAAAAATAACTAAGGAATCATTTAACTTTTTTCTCCATTTTTAAGATTATATTTTAATTATATTTCTTTGTTCCCTTTTCTCCCCCATTCCTTCCCACATATCCCTCTATGCTCTTACAAATACATGTTCTCTTTTTTTAACATTTTATTATTATTATTATTATTATTATTATTATGAACAAAGAAGTCACACAAATACATGTTCTCAACTTTTTACATTCACATATGTATACGCATGTATATTTTCAAATATAACCTGTTGAATCCACACAATGTTCTTTATAATGTATGTTTTCAGGGTTGACCACTTGACTTTGGACAACCTCTTGGCCTTGTGGATGACCACCTCTTCTTTCCCCACGTTTACTCAGTTACCTATAGTTCTTGCTGTAGGTTGAGTCTTATAGAATTTCTCCCATTCACTTTGCCCCTTGCTGTCTTTCTTGTTCAGCTCACATTTGGGCAGTCATAATGCTGATATGTTTGGGTTGTAGATTCTGATGTTACTAGAAAATCCAGTCTCACAACAAAGTTCTTGGTACTCTGGCTTATACAGTATTTCTGCCCCTCTTCCCCAGTGTTCCCAGGGACCCAAGTGTGAAAGTATTTTGTGGATTTGTCTATAGGGATTGGCTCCATAGCACTACAAATTAATTAGTTGTGGTTTTCTATAAGAGTATTTTCCTGTTGCAAAGAGAAGGTTCTTTGAGGATTGAAGTTTACACTTATTTGTTGGTATAATGCCAAATATTTACAGATTATTGTTAAGAATAGTGCTGTTTTAGTAATTTATTTTTTATAGATTCTCTTTCAACAGTCATGATTTCACTGTATTGATTCATTAACTAGGTTATAGTATAAGACATTGTATCTTACTTCATGGGTCTTAAGTCCAATTAGAGGTCCATTGGTTACTGCCATGTATATTTGCTATTATTGCATGCATAGTGTTATTGTATCGGTATGGTCACTATTGTAGTTCATAGACACTAAAGTTAGGTGAGACTGTTGACTGTCTCTTTCTGTTGGAAGCTTGCATGGTGCATTCTGATAGCATGAACTCTAGTCCTCAAGGACAAGACATTGAGGTCAGTTCCAGATCAAAGACCTATAATCCAGTTTCTGAAGTTCATGATATCTTCCAATAAAAATTAACCATTGACTTCTGGCAGGTGAACAAGGGCAACTGCAATAGGCTGTGCATTTTGTGTGTCTGTTTGAAACACCTGGCTGACAACTCAAAAAAAGTTCCTGATGTCCTGGAGGCCTTTTTCCAAATGGGTTCATAGACCTGGGGTGGAGATGCATAGTCATTGTCAAAAAGACACAATGACAATTATTGAATAACTATTGTTATTCAAACAAGTATCCTCAAATAGCTTGAGCTGTCCTTTTTTATATACACTTTCAATGGCATGCATGAACAATTTTACAACCTCTTTTTTTTCTAAATTTCTAAAAATTGTTATCATAATTGCCAGCTTGTTCCCTGTCTCTTTCCCCATCTGCCTCAAAACATTCCTATGGGTATCCATTACTTTTTGATTTATTTTTTCATCATCAGATGCATAAGCAGTTTTGCAAGTTACAAAGAACCTTTTCTAACTAGCCAAACCCACAGGTGAAACAGTGTGCCCAGTTGGCAGCACATGCCATTACATAATCATGAAGGGTGAGAGACAGGGTGTTTTTGTGTTTAATATTTACATTTGGTAGGGCATGGATTTTCATGATCAACTCACCAGCCAGAATAGAATCAATCTATTCTCAGTTTTGCATTGCTCTTTTTTTATTACTGGTATATCATACTTTCCATCTATCCTGTAGGCAACATAACCTGGAAACTTACTTTCAATAGATGGCATGGATTATCCTTTGTCCTTATGTCTAGTTCTCATAAATTCTTGGGGTATTGGCCCAACTGTTAAAAATGGGGGAGAAATGGGATTTGCTAATTTTGCTTCATTCCCCATTCCTTAAATGTTCCCATTCATTCCTGATACCACCTATTTAATAGAATATCTTTAAAGCACTTACGTTTAAAATCATTCTTTCCAGAAGAGCTATGCAAATATGTATTATTAAACTTTATGATACTGTGATTCATTCAGGATAGCTGCAGAATAGATAGCATAGTGAAATAAAGTAGATCATGTTACACACACTACTTGGGTCATGCCCAGAATTATGCAAGCAAAGTACTTACAGGTTCTTACTAAATGGATCAGAGTCTCCCAGGGCCTTGCAACAAAAATATCCTCTACCTGTATTCTGAGGCATTGTGCCCAGAAGAAGATGCATTGCTCCCTCCTCTCAAGTCTGGTATTGGAGAATGCTGTCTGGTGATTGGCTCTTACAGTCAACACTTTCAGCCCAAATGAGAAAAAAAAATCCATCTGTATCTACATATATGTGTGTGTGTGTGTGTGTGTGTGTGTGTGTAGCTATACATATAATTGGATATGTTACATGTTGGAACATGAAAAAAAATATATTGAGTGAGGTAACCTAGACCCAGAGAATCAAAGTTGCACGTTTGACATTCTGAAGGCTCCTAAGTCCAAATATTCACATGTGAATACATAGCTATAGTAACTACAGAAACAAGACAAGTAAAATGGAGCCATTGGTAGGATAAAGAAGTTAGGAGAATAAACAGAGAGGAGAATATCAAAATAAAAATAATCTGATGATGGAAACAAGAAAAGGAAGGCTCCTATGGAAGTAAAGCAAGGGAAGTTGTAAGGAGAGTATGCTGACAAGTTTTATGTCAACCTACACATGTTAATCTCAATTGTCTCCATAAGACTAGGCTGTAGGTAAGACTATAAGGCATAGGCCATCCAAGGGTAGGCAACTGTCAATTGACATGGGCAGTATGTGCAGCCTCGAGAGGTGGGATTAGAATGTGTTTCTGTGCATGGGCTGGCACCTGTGAGCCCATTCCCTTCAGAGGAACACCTAATCCAGTCCTAATATTAGGATGAAGAAATTGTACTTACCTGGAGTGGATGCGCCAAGCTGAACTAACCTACTTTGGGAATTTTTGCTCTTTGGGGGGAGGACATAAGAAGTGGGGAGGCTGAAGACTGACTGGGAGGGAAGGGAGGGGATGTAAGGGGATACATGAACAAAAAAGACTTTGTTTTACAAATAAAATGTTAAAAATAAGAGTGGGCTGTAGGTAAGATTATAAGATTGCATTTTCTCAAGTAGTTATTGATGGAGAAGGAACCAGTCAATTGTGGGTGGGGCCACCCCTGAGCTGATGGCTGTGGGTGCTATAAGAAATCAGGTGTGCAAGCCATGGAGAGCAAACCAGTAAATGGAACCCCTCAATGGCCTCTGCATCAGCTTCTCTGTACAGGTTTCTACCCATTTTGACAGAAGCATTCTATGATAAGGGGTGATATGACAGTGTAAGCCACATAAACCTTTTCCTCCACACTTGCCTTTTGGTGATGATGCTTCACTGAAGCAAAAGAAAATCTAAGATAGAAAATAAAAAAGAAAATAAGTTTACAGTTGATCTGATAGTTCTTTTTATGCTAGAGGGAAATGGATAATAGGTTCTTTGTGAAGAGCTGAAGAAAGTAAATACAAAGTAAGGAAGGAGCTAAGTAAAATAACATATGGAATGCTGGAAAAGCCAAGAGGAATTGTATTGCTTGTTTTTCTAAAAGAGAAAAAGGTTTGCATATTCTGAACATCAGAGAAAACTCTCATGTGTTATACAGATTTCATTTCTCTAGATCAAATATAAACAAAAAAGTCAACAAACTTTAACAACTAAGTCAAAGTTACCCATTCATGATACTTTGAAATCCACAGATTAATAATTTTTAGATAGTTTTCAATGGCTGACAAAATAGTGAATATTGAAGAAAATACTAGAAGATACAAAAAATGCTTCTTTTATAAAAGTTGCTGTGGTTATAGTGATTTTTCATAGCAATACAAACCCTAAGACAATTTTCTTCTCTGTGGATTTTATTGACTATACTTACATTTCCTAACTTCTTTTGTACTATGGAAGTTTAGTGACTATAAGGAAAAAAACATCAAATACTATTATAGAGAAATTTTATATATAATGTATACATTTTCAGTGGCAACCTGTCGCTCATGAGCAGCGTGAGTCACTGCTCATTTTTAACCATAAATGGCAGGACAAATATGATGAGCTTCCATTCTCTAATCAAGGATTGGATTTTAATTGCAATAACATATTTTTAAGAGTTATGTATTTACTAGTTAACTACTAGTAACTAGTTAACTAGTTAACTAATCAGTTTTTGTTACATTGATACTTATTATGCATGTTTAGTGGAAAATAGCTGCTTTTTGTCCTTAAGGACATCTGATTCAAAGCACATCTGAAATACTTGTATCCTTGCTACATAAAGTTTCACCAGAAAATATTTAAACTATTTTCTAGAGATAAATTTCTATATTTCTGCATGTTTCAAGTATGTTATGATTTTGTCACTTTTCATAAAATAATAATGTTTATAACTTAAATTAGTGAATGTATTAGAACTTGTGAAAATTAAGATTAATATGGTAACAATTCATCATAAACTAGATAATTTTCCACAAATTTTCCTTTGAAAAGCACAAGTAATGAAATGTCAAAAGACATTAAGTAATGAAACCATTGTAGGCAAATAGAATTTTTGCCTAAATGTGGATTGACACATCAATAATTTTGAAGACTTCATAAAAGACAAGCATGTGTTAAAGATGTTTTACATCATTGATGATTTGGTATGTAACAAAGGCTCATTCTTAGTTAGGGGTTGTTAAAAGATAAACATCATCCTATGATCTGTGACCTGTTTTTAAGTTTAGACATTCTGTGCAATATTTGCCTTAATTTTGTATTGGTTTGGTTTCTGAAAGTCTAAATATTTAGCCTAAATAAATAACAACCTTGTTTCTTCCTATGTGACCAGGCTACAGTTCTAGAATAATTGATGTAGACTCTGATGCCAGAATCAGCTGCAATTTAAAGGCCCCCTTTCTGGTGTAGTTGAAGATTTAATTGAATATTCTAGAAAACATTGTATAATGTGCTTGTGCAAATATACAGATTTCTTTAACTATGTTAGATTTTTAATATTATTTTTATTGAGACACAACTTCTGATACAGTCCTTTAAAAAATCAAGGGCACATAAACTCCAAGTTAGACAAGATACTTAATGAATACCAGTTTTGCATGAGTAAAATTATCCCTTTCTCAAGTATTAGCCATTTTTCTAAATTTTTACATTATAAGTGTGATATCTATTGTCTTTGTAAAGTAAATACAAATCTCATAATCAGAATAAGATTCTTGAATCTAAAAAAATCAATAGAAACTTGTGATAGATTAATTGAGATATTGTGTTTATTTCTCATGTTATTACTTTGTGCCTAATTTCTAGTTCTTAGTTCTTTTTAGTTTTTATTATTATTTTTCCATGTCTATGTTCTTTTATTGTTATTTTGGGAATTTCAGATGTAAATAAACACTGTAAATCCATCATTTCTACCCTACATACGCCTTTCTCAAACTAATACCAAGTCCCAGTCTTTCCTTCAAATTCATAATCTCTTCTTTTACTATTACCACACATGTACACATATGGGCGTGTGCAGAAATACAGCTTAGGAGGCCATTGTTGAGGCTAATGTGAATTTATGTTTAGAGATGAAAACTTACAATTGGATAACCTGTTATAGTCTCATCCTTGAGAAGATAACTCTGTTAGCAACAATTAATGTCTAAAGTCCTTCATCTAGTGCTGTTGTGTTTTGGAAATCCCCACTGTCTTACTTGTGTGTCCACTGATGCTGTCATTATGCAGCTATTGTTTAGGTTAACACTTTTAGGCATTCACAGGTGCGGTTTTCCTGTCATGTACAGAAGACACTCTTTCACAGCAGATGACCTGCGCCTCCGGCTCTCACTTGTACTTCTTCCAAGATGATACCCAAAAATAGATGTTGGAGAAGGGCTGTACTAGTTTCAGTCTTAGTGACTCGTCTTTACCCATTTATAGCTGTATATTCAAATGGAACAAAAATAAGTTTACATAGAGTTTCTAACATAATCACTTCTTAAAAATGGGTCCAACTAATCTTAGAATTGTCCCTAACTATATCAGAGGAGCAGAGGATTTCTTTGATGTTGTCTGCAGGTTTGGCAACTCAACTAAGGCTGACCTTACACTCTCTATTTCAGCCCATCAGTTAAATATATAGATTATGATATTATGGACAAATATAAGATTACTTACTAGCTAATGAAAATAAAAGTAAAATAATTCTGTCAGTAAAATTTATTGAATTAAAAGATATTAATGTAAATGATGGAATTGGTCAACCTAAAGAATATTAATTATAATTTAATCTATGGAACTATAAACAATTTATATTATCTCAGCAATCATTAAATATCAAATAAGATATTTGTAAGGTTGAAAATAACTTCACAATATTTTTAAGTATTAAAATGTAAGTAATTAAAAGGCCTGAGGTATTTAAATATTATATATATGTATACATGTATACATATATTTTCATTTATGTGGTCTTTTACATTTAATTACAATGACTAAAAATCTTTGAATATTTTTCTGTAGTGAGATATTTAGCAATATTCTAATTGACATGAATGCAAGACTTTTACTATCTTGAGTAATAATAAATTTAAAGCTTTGTAGGTTACTAGCCTATCAAAATATGAATTACTTTTGTTCTTTTATCTTTTATCTATTCTTTCATTTATGTAGTAATCAATATTTAAATGTCCAATTATGGAGCCAGAAAAATACCAATGCACTTAACTAAATAAGTCCAAATGATTCTGAAAATTCTTAGAACCCTTGAGTAATTTACTCAAGAAGAAATTATTCTGCAGCATTTAAATTCAAGTCATCTATGGCTGAAATAGAAGGTTGGGACAATTGGCATGCTTAGAGTATTGTAGCATGTACAGATTCATCCTATGCTCTGTACTTTGACACTAATGAAATAAGCTTTGATAAACCCTTTCGTATAAACCTTGGCAGTCATATCAAATGATTTCTTTTGAGTTTTCATGTTATAATGCTAAGATAAAGGAAGTGCTTAACAGAGGGCAGAGAAAAGGAGAAGGAGCAAGAAAGGGAAAAAAAGACAGAAAGGAGAAACTGAAGAACAGAACGTGAAAGAGAAAAGCAGGAAGAATGATGTATGAAAGGAAGAGATGGAAAGCCAGCAAAACTGTTAGGTCCACCAATTTCTCCCTCATTAGATGTAGAAGCAGGTTTCTGAAACGCAGTAAACGCTTCTGTTGCAACGGCAGATGAAATATCTTTTCTTTCAGATTTCCAAAATTCTCTTGTTGCTCGCTTTGTAAATAAATACATTTGCAATTGGCATGAAGTATTACCTTTGTGGAATGCCATGTCCTTCTAGGTAATAAAACAAATGGCAGCTGGGGGAAACAATGTCGGATTAAAAGACCTACAGAAAGCCCAACATTAAAAAAAAAAAATGTTCTTTTTTTTGGAGAATGCTAATGTTTTAATTAGGAGAATCAGAATGATGAATATTTTACATAGGAGACAAATCAACAAAAAGTCCTGAATTAATCATTCAACTAAGAGTGTGCTTAAAATGCATGTGTATTACATACAGATGAAGTGGAAACATGGGTATAAATACAAACCAAAAAATGTGATTTTCTGAAATGGTTAAGAGGAAATTTTTTAGTAGGCATCATTTTTTTTTTTTGGCACAGACATATGATTCTGAAGAAAAGAAAATTATAAACCACTCTAAACCAAACAAATGCAAGGGGATTTTGGAGCTCAGACATCCATCTAATTCATATTTTCTATCCCTTTCCATCCCCAAATTTATGCCATGAACCTGAATGTTCCACATAGGCAATGTAAAGCCCTAGGGCCAAATCTACAAACTATTTGATGGGCTATATCAGTGTCATTGTTGTCTTCATTTTTATTTCATTTTTTATGCCACCTCAATTGGACTTAAAACATCTTTGTACTGAGTTGATATTCACTCATGTTGCCTGCTTCTATCTGATGCTGAAATGAACTGAAAGAAGTCACGTCCCATGGGCTCCATCATTCCTAGCATTCTTTTTTTTTTTTTAAATTTATTTTGTATTTATCAAAAAAACAGTAAAATGAATTTAAATTGGTGAAAAGTTAACAATAACTATAAAGAAGATAAAAATCATAAGCATGACTTATCAAGGGTGATAATGCAAAATAAGATTGCTACACATATATTTACTTTGTGTTCAGCTTTCCCTCTGAATTTTTTTATCCATCCCTGTATATCCTTATTCAAGGTCCCTTCCCCCTCCCACCACATCAGGTCATTTTACTTCTCTGCAACTCCCCATCCCCTCCCTGGGCAGAGAGCAGACAGTCCTATGGTCCCATTGACCCAATAATGTTTGGATCAGTCTCCACTCCTGGCCAAATCCAGTTTTGTCCCCCCTCCCTCAAGAGTGAGTCAGGTGTTCCTATAGTTGGAGTGGGGTCTGAAGGGTCAGTGCAGGGTGTTTCTGATTCCAAGATGTTCAGTGGTTGTGGTTTGCAGCTTGGGCATGCTTGATCTTTTTCTTGTTTGTTTGTTTAGAGACCACTAATAAGTGAGTACATCCCCTGCTTATCTTTCTGAGATTGTGATACCTCGCTCAGGAGGATATTCTCCAAATCCATCCATTTGCCTGTGAATTTTAGGATATCATTTTTTCTTACTGCTGAGTAGTATTCCATTGTGTAGATGTACCACAGTTTGTTAATCCATTCTTCAATTGATGGACATCTAGGTTGTTTCCAGTTTCTTGCTATTACAAATAATGCTGCTATGAACATAGTTGAGCTAATACCTTTGGAGTGTGAATGTGCCTCTTTAGGGTATACAACCAGAAGTGGTATTGTTGGGTCCTTGGGGAGATTGATTCTCAATTTTCTGAGAAACCGCCATATTGCATTCCAAAGTGGTTGAACAAGCTTACACTCCCACCAACAATGGAGGAGTGTTCCCCTTGTTCCACATCCTCTCCAACATAGGCTGTCATCTGTGCCTTTTATCTTAGCCAATCTAACAGATGTTAGGTGGTATCTCAAAGTTGTTTTGATTTGCATTTCTCTGATGGCTAAAGATGATGAGCACTTTTTCAGGTGCCTTTCAGCCATTCGTAGTTCCTCTACTGAGAATTCCCCCTTTAGATCTGTACCCCATTTTTTGATAGGGTTATTCAAGGAAAAACAATGTTCTAAATAAATTAGAATTTCATTTTTGCAGACTCATCAACCCTCTTCCTGCAATCACATAAAGCTAGAAAATAACAAGTGTAATAGCACAAATCTAAACCTGACTTAAAGTTCCACTTGATAATCTTAGAAAAGTATGTCTTTATTTCAAAATAATTTAGAAATATGAAATAAAAACTCATAAACACATATTTCAGAACACATATTTTAGGTGCTGTTATTTGCCATCCCATGTTATATTTTTCCTACACATGGTCATTTCACTTGTGTTTTTAGTCTCCCATTGGTCGTCATTATAGGTAAGAATAGCATAGTAAACATCACAGCTAAGGGTCTCGATGAAAAATCAATAGGACATATTTTCCCGAGTAAAAATCAATATTACTTAGAACACCTTTTCTATCCTTAGAGGCAAATCTAGTTGTGGTGAATTACTAAGTTCTGCAATGACCTCTGACCCTTTTATGTTTGAATAGGCATGTTCTCTTCTTTTAGTACAAATGCCCATTTATTCTGTTTCTTTGTGTTCTTTACAAATAATGATATACTCCTGTCAACATTTCTTGAATAGTATGGGTTACTCAGTATAAAATCATTTGAGTTGTGACATTCAAATATTTATATTTAAATAATTTCTAAAACATAACTAAAAGGGAAAAATATCATTGATGTTTCTCAAAAGTGTAGTATTTTCATTTTCTGACATCAGTTAATTAAGCTTTGTGGCCTGGTACATCCTGGAAAGCTGATCATACTAGTTTATTTTTGAAAATTAATGTTGACAATAAGCAATAGAAATTGCTTGGTATCTATAAGAATTATAAATATTAGAAGTTCCATTACTTTTCTGACAATGTGCCAGATACTACGTAAGAACTTTTAAGATTCATAGTAGACTCTTAAATCTTTGTCTGTGTTTATTTATATTTTAGTGTTCTGAAAGTTGGAAATACTGTAAAATATATTGAAGTTGAATCATTCTATGATACACATATCCTAATGACTTATGGTATAATGGGGAAAGCATGAATTAAGAAAGAATGTGTATGTAAATCCAGAACAATTTTTTCCTCCATGGTTATTGCAATTTAGCCAAAGATGACAGACTACACTTAAAAAAGAACACACATGATGCTGAAATTAAAAATGCATTTACTCTCTATATTATATATTATATATATCATAGAAAGTTATATGTATCATTTATGTTTAATTTTTTTGTGTCTGTTCAGATACCATTCAAAGATATTGTCTTAGCATATTTTAAAATATTTATTTTACAAACTTAGGTGTTTATTATTTTTTTAAAATGGATTTTTCAAATTTTTAATTTATAAAACATTTTTATATTTGTAATTATTTATTCACTTATGTATTTAGAGTTTTGTATTGATATTAAGTTTATTGATCTGGAAGAATTATATTTGTCTGGGTAATGTAAGACAGGAAATAACAGGGAATGTGGGAACAGATAATTGTCTCTAAAGATACTTCAAAACAGTAAAATGGAAATCTACCTGATATGGGATGTATTTCTCTATGCTGTGAATGTACTTTGTTACCATTTTTTAATAAAGGGGCTGTTTTGGCCTATGCCAAGGTAGCTTGGAGGCAAGTGGGAAATGCAAGCAAAAATAAAGGAGAAGAAGGCCAGAGTCAAGGAGATGCTACAGGCTGCTTGCCATAAGGCAAGATGTAAAGTAACACAGGTAAAGCCACAGAACCTGTGGCAAGACATAAATTAATAGAAATTGGTTGAGTTAAGTTGTAAGAGCTAGCTGGTAATGAGTCTGAGACATAGGCCAAGCAGTTTGTGTGATTATTTGGGACTCAGCAGCTGTGGCACTGCAGGTCAAGACCTTGAAGCTAGGCCAAGCCAGAAACTTCAGACTGCACCTACCTATCAACACTTCCTAAAATAAGGAATATATAAAATTATTTAAAATATTGTTATACCATAATGGGACAAACACACCACAATTATATACCACAGTCTAACAAATAAAAAGCTATTGTGGTAAAAACCCGCCGTGAGATATGTTTTAAATGGGGTTTATTTTGTGAAAATCGCACAATGTCAGAGAAGGATTTCCTCTTATAGAACTGTTGGCCTGTATAGTGTAATGTAGATCATCCAAATATTATAGGCTACTAACAATATTATTCATTTGTCTCCAGAACTCTATATTTAGACCCTTTCTATGAAGACATCATGTTTAAAAGACATATAACTTGGAGATATTAATTTGGTACCAATTAAATGCTATATCCAATTGTATAGCTTTCATAGCTTTGGAAGGAGTAATATGCTCTAAAAGAGAAGACTATTAACTAGAGTAAAGCCTGAAAGCTGCAATGATGATTGGCTTACTAAGATGTGGTAATGGTGGAATTGTGGCAACAAGAAGACAGCAAACAATCACTTTCTTATTGGCTTTAATTTTCTATTGACAAGATGTATACCTTGCACAATTGCTGCACTAAGAACATGTAGCTAAGGATGTAATAGTCCCTGTTTAAGAAACTACTGATATATTATTCTGAAAAAATGACATAATATTAAACTCAATCTCAAATGGCTTACTGTTACTTCTAAATTAATTTATCTATTAACCTTCATTATAGAAGCTTCTAGTTGTAGTAGAAGGATAACATTGAGACCCACTATTGGTCAATATACAGAGCATATGAATGTATATAATTCCCTGCCTTAATTATAATATCTATGTTACACATAACCTCCATAGGCACAGAGTTAATTATGGAAAAGGTGGCAGAATGACAAAAAGACAGAAGCAGTTATTAATATCAGGGAAGAGTGTCTTCTGTATACAAAAGACAGCTGTACATATGTACTCACAAAAGTGATGACTGCATATGCAATCCAATCACAATTTAAGCCAGATCAGCTTCTAGCATGGAAAAAGGAGATGAACATAAAATACTTCTTTTAGACCTGGAGCTATTAGCAAATAAATGTTGGGAGAGGAGTTAGTTTTTTTCTTAGAGTGTTTCCCTATATGTGTCTACCATATATGGAAGATCCATATAGGTTATAAATGTATGAATATAATGTATAAAAAGATGTATATTGAACACTGCATCAGGACCAATAAAATATCTTGGATGTATTATGTATATGTAAAGTATATATTTTTTAAATATATACCTCTTTTATTATATTTTAAATTCCATTGATTTAAAATTTCAGTCTATATCTTTATCTTTATTTTTGTTTATTTGTCTGAAAACATTTACATTCACAATTTTATATTTATTTGTGTGTATATGTGTGTATTCATTTGAACATGTGTTGAGACATGTATATGATGTCAGATAAGAACTTGCAGTAGTATGTTTTCTTTTATATTATGGAATCCAGAGATTTAACTCATGTTATGTACCTTTTTTAATTTTCTTTGGAATTCTCACATCATTTTCTATTTTTTTGCTCCTTTATTCACATGTGTGTTATTTTTCTTTTTATATTTCTATATTATATAAAAATTTATCTTATTAAAAACAGAATTGTGGTTACAGTAATAATATGGAAATAACTCAATCTGTCAAAAATATATGAAAGAATTTAAAAGTTGTGTCACAGTCACCTCTCTTCCCCCCAAGGACCTTTATATGTATTTGAGAATGGATTTCCAAAAAAAAATTCACCCTGAAGGTGTTTGTTCATTCTATATCAAGCTATAACCCTCATGCAGATGCCACCTCATCTTATTGCAAAGATGTCACTTCTTGAAAGCTTACATCACTCAGTCACTGTGTGAGAAGTTGCTAGAAGTTTATGATGCATACTAGAAATATGACATTGCTTATAGGGTTGATGTTGGAGTGAGTAAAGTGGATCTGCCAGGAGTGGATGCTGAAATAAGCCATACTGGGACCTTGGGACCTCCTGCCCTTGTTGGGGTGGAGCTAAAGAGATGTGGGAAGAGATAGTGACTGGAAGTGGTAGGAGAGGGAAGGGAGCTTGAACAAGGATATACACAGATGAAAAATAAGACTTTATTTATATAAAAATAGATAAATAAATTGTGCCTCTCCTTTTATTAAATTATATGATGATAATACAAATTAATGTTTTAATGAATAAAAATGGTTCTACAGTCCACAACACTGCTCATTAATTTTCTTCTGTACAGCTGCTTTTGAATCTTCATGATTCCTCCTTCGGAAATGCTAAATTTCAAGGGTTCAGTCAGAACCATCTATGAGTTCTTCCTCTTCAATAACACTGCTGATTTACAAAGATCTTGTCATGCTCACCTTGCTAATTACTTTTTAATTTTAAAAATATTCTATTCATTTTCCCATTATTTATGAAGATTTTCATTGCCTAGAGATTTGGTTATCAAATCGTTACTTTTCAATTCTTATACCATTTGTTATATATATATATACACATATACATATATATGAACATTTAAGAATATTGGTTTTTTCCACCAGTTTTAAAGTCCAAATTGATCAACATATAGTGCTACAGATGGTGGAGCATTCCAAAGAGCAATTCCTTTTTCTATTTCTATTAGAAATATGACAAAAAATAAATAAAGGGAGAAGTTTATTTTGACTCACATTTTTTCATGGAGAGGCATTGTATGTCAGTTTTAACAGCATCCTGTGCTTTTTGGTCACAATGTATCAGCAATCCAACAAACAGAGGGATACATATTGGTGCACATCCATTTTCTTTTCATTTTTGCAGTTCTGTTTGGTGACGATGTTCATGTTTTGAATGTTTATTCCCTGGTCTAGGAATACCTTCACCAACATGACTCTTATCACGGTGAAATTGACAATAAAGATCACAGTGTTCTTCATTCCTTGCCCTGGAGTGAGACATAACTTACCCAGCCTGGTTTGAGATATTTTTGGTATAGTTTTGTTCATCTCTGAAACTGAGAGCAAAGAAATCCAATGTCTAGTTAACATTTTTCTACTCAAGGATATAGTACAGGCACACAAATATAATGACATGTTTGCCTGGTGGAAATAATTGTTGATGTCTATATCTCACCCATAGCTAGGGGATGACAGGGTGCTAAAGCTCTAATTTTGGATTTTCTATATCAAGACTAGTGCCTGTTTTCAGAGGTGTACTTCTGTATTTGCTTTCTTGTATTCTTTAGAAGTTCCTTTACCACTTAATCTTTGGACTGACATTGTTCTAATTTATTACAATTCTGTTTTCTACATTTAAAGTTTATTGTACAGAAATTCTGTATAGTTTCTCCTGCTTGAAGCTGGACAGCATTTATAAGGAAGAAAACCAACAAAGTCCTCTAATTTCAAGTTTGTATGTTTGGATTTTTGTGGGGTTTTTTAAGTTTGAAAGTTAAATGAAGTTGCTAATGTAAGTTCATGTATTTCCTTTAGCATTTTAGGAAGATTACCCAAGCTTGAGTAGGTCATGAACCTTCTATATAGATGACTACCAGAAACAACAGGCCAGAGGTTGTGAGGATAAAGCCCCAAAACACATGATACATTTTATTTCATGAAGAAAGACCATCAATAGAATTTAACAGCATAGAAGATATATATTTAAAGAGCTGAATATTTTACTAAAGACATGCCAAGTTACATAGTGAACACAATCAAATGCTTAACCTCACAAGTTGGTTACAATAAGTGTATATTATTGTGTTTTATGAAAGTCACTGATGAAATCATGGCCTTTTATATATAATTACAAGCAGGCCTATGGCTCAAGTTTCTTGTTATCTAGCTCTTATGTCATAAATTAGCCCATTTCTATTAATCTGTGTATTGCCAAATTGATGGTGGCTTAGTGGTATTTTTACATTTTGCTTCTTGGGCTGCTAGATCATGTCTCCCTGACTACACCTTTCTTCTTCCTCTATCTCATAGATACCTATCTGTCTTCTGTCTTTCCATAGGACAGACAGATTTATTTTTATTAACTTATGAAGGAAACACATATTCACATCATACAGAAAGACCATTCCATAACATTGACCAAAGTAATTTGGAAAAGAAAGAGTTTCTTTATCTTATACTTTCACATCGCTGGTCTTCTCTTATGATCTTATGCTTCTTGGACTCTGCATTACCAGAGAGAACCCATGAAGACCCTTAGCTTAGCATGAACGTGATCCAAATAAGACACTATCTGTATTCAGAAGCTATGTGAATGTGCTTAAGGTGTTTACCTGGAAATTATTATTACTGGTGTTCATATGCCATTGAAAATCAGTCCAGACAAGAATGTTACTAAGGCAAGTGCTTAAGAAATGTATCATCCTTCTGCATAGTTCTGGCCAAAAGTGCACTCTGTCTAACATGCAGTGAAGAAAACTTGAGAAGCTGGCATCTGCTGTGACAAAGATGAAGACCTGAAAAAACTACAGACAGTTGTGGGATATCTAGGGCCAGATCGTTCTTATTAGGGACATAATGACTACTTTTACTCTTTTGTTTTAAGTGAAAACTCTGTAAGTGCAGAGAAAATGATTCTTTTAATAGTAATTCTCTTGACAGTAATTGCTGTGATATGTCTTACTGGGTATAGTTAGAAAGTGAAGAAAATGAATCAGACAAATCTTCTAATAATTGTTATTCAGGCAAATGATGAATCAAATTGGCAAGAGGATTAAAATATCCTTAAAATGACTTTCTCTCTTCAAACATAATGGTAGTTTGTACTTTAAACAACATTTCTTCAAAGTATGATTTTTTTGTGAAACGCTTTGTCAAATTTGATTTTTTCCATTGAGGAATTATATTCAAACTATAGCTATTCAGTTAATTGCTTTGAATATGTTTGCTTATGAAGAAAATGAATTAGTACATCACTACATAATGAATTTTATTTAACAGCTGATAGGAAACAGTAAATGTATTTATGAAATTATTTTTCTTATTCGACATATCAAAATTGTGAATAAATTTCATTATTTACTAATTAGTGTTTGATTGGAAACATTTCCCAAGAAATAAAGTTTTCTTAAATATTAAAATAGGCTGTATTACTTAATCTATTGAACACCTTAAAATATTGTCTCTAATCATTATGACAGTGTGTAGTCTACTAATTGTGGCAATACTTTATAGAGACTATATACTTATATTAAAAATGTCAGCTATATTACTGTAGAAGGTATTAAAAAGTAATCAATGGTAATGAGTAAAATTGGAGAAACATTTGTTTGTAGAATAAGTAAAATAACAGTAACCATAAAATTTTTCAAAGGAGGCACATTATTTTCTCTGCTATTATTTATTATTACTTTGTCCTTTTAGGGAAAATATTTTTTCTCAATATATTCTGATTATGATTACCTCTTTCTGCTTCTCCCAATTCCACTCACTCTCTCTTCCAATTTTAATCAACATCTTTATGTCTCTTACTAGAAAAAAATGGGCATCTTCACAATAGTAATAAAATAAAAAATAAATAAAATATATGATATTAAAGCAAGAGTAACCCATCACAATTAGAAGAAAAAATAAAGGAAAGAGAAAATAAACAAAGAAAAATAAGAAAAAGATAAAAAGAGACTGAAAAGAGGTACTATAAACAGAGATCAACTTGTACTTACTTGTATGTAAGAATTCCATAAAATGACTAAAATGGTACTTATATATTAAAAGGATCACAGAGGTAAAAAGAAAGAAGATAAAAAATAAAAATAGAATGAAACAAAAATAAAAAAGTAAGATACAATGTGTAAGGAAATAAAGATCCTATGAGATGTAGTTCAGTTGTTTTCTGTTGTACATCTATTGCTTAACATTCAGCCTCTCCATTGTCTAGTTTGTTTCCCCAGTGAAACTCCAGTGGAGAGAACCAAGTTTTCATTGGTAAATAAATATTAATTAGATATTGCTTCTGTATTAATGATTGGGACATGAGTCCTGTTCTCTTTTCATCTCCAAGACCCATTTGGTGCATACCTATGCAGGCCATGTGAGGTCTTTTTTTTTTTTTTTTTTTTTGTAAATTTTTACAGGAACACACACACACACATGCATATATATAGGTGATTTTATATCATGCACTCCATCAAACTCAGTAATCAGTCCTCTCAGATTCATACCCATTCTTATGATCTCCTCATTTACGAATTGCCCATTCAAGCTGCTCATTTACTTACTGGAGCATAATTAAAGTCCCTGTGGCCAGACTCTTAAAGAAAACAAGTCTTTCCTCACCTACATCCCTGCCAGAGGACATCAATGAAGAAGTGAGGCACTGTGTCATTTTGCTATGTTCCAGCCTTGAGCTATTATATACAATTATTTTTTTTAAGATCACTAATGAGTGAATACATCCCCTGATTCTCTTTCTGGGATTTTGATACCTTGCTCAGGAGGATAAAATCGATATCCATCCATTTGCCTGAAAATTTTAGAATATCATTTTTTCTTACTGCTGAGTAATGTAGGTGTACCATAGTTTATTAGTTCATTTCTCAGTTGAGGAGCATCTAGGGTGTTTCCAGGTTCTTGCTGTTACAAATAATGCTGCAGATAATGCTTTTGGGGTGCAAATATGCATCTTTTGGGTATATGCCTAAAAGTGGTATTGCTGGATCATTGGGGAGATTGATTC